>VMDR010001394.1:0-129460 GCA_007922815.1 Macrotus californicus | reverse complement strand
TTAACCTTTGGCATTTTAATTATGATGTGTCTTGGAGTGGGCCTCTTTGCATCCATCTTGTTTGGACTCTGTGCTTCCTGGACTTGCATGTCTGTTTCCTTCACCAAATTAGGGAAGTTTTCTTTCATTATTTTTTCACATAGATTTCCAATTTCTTGCTCTTTCTCTTTTTTTGGTCACCCCTATGATGCAAGTGTTGAACATCCTGAAGTTGTCTCAGAGCCTGCTCATACTATCCTCATTTGGAGGGATTCTTTCTCCTTATTCTGATTGGTTGTTTTTTGCTTCCTTATGTTACCAATCATTGATTTGATTCTCAGCTTCATCCACTCGACTGTTGTTTCCCTGTGAATTGTTCTTTATTTCAGTTAGTGAATCCTTCATTTCTGACTGGGTCTTTTTTATACTGTTGAGGTCATCACTAAATTCCCTGAGCATCCTTATAACCAGTGTTTTGAACTCTGCATCTGATAGATTGTTTATTTCCATTTCATTTAGGCCTTTTACTGGAGTTTTGATTTGTTCTTTCATTTGGGCCATGTTGCTTTGTCTCCTCGTTTTGGCAGCCTCCCTGTGTTTGTGTCTATGTATTAGGTAGAGCTGCTTTCACTCTGTGTCTTGGTAGTGTGGCCTAATGTAGTCGGTGTCCTGTAGGGTCCAGTGGCACAGCCTCCCCTTTCACCCAAGCTGGGTGCTTGAAGTGCTACTACCTTCCTGTGGGCTGAGTACACCCTCCTCTTCTAGTTGAACCTTGGTTACTGTTGGCAGATCAATGGGAGGGATTTGCCCAGGCCAGTCAGCTGCAAGAGAAACTTCTCATTTTTAGAACCCAGTCTGTGTGACTCTAAAGCCTGAACTTCCACTTCACTTGCATCTCATTCCAGGATCTTCTGCTGGGAAGACATTACCCAAGTGCCAGCAATCCTGGCCCACAGGCCTGGAAAGAGACAACCATTTAATTGAGGAGGTGTGTCTTGTCCAGCTTGGTTTCCTCTTGTCCTTTGGAACTTAAGGTGGACCTGGGGTGGACCTGGCCCCCTCCTGTAGACCCATGGCTCACCGGCGAAAAATACAGCTGTTGACATGGGATGTGAAGGACACACTGCTCAGGCTCCGCCGGCCCGTAGGGGAGGAATACGCCTCCAGGGCCCAGGCCCACGGGCTGCAGGTGGAGGCCACCGCCCTGGAACAAGCCTTCAGGCAGGTGTTCAAGGCTCACAGCCGCAGCTTCCCCAACTATGGCCTGAGCTACGGCCTCACCGCCCGCCAGTGGTGGCAGGATGTGGTCCTACAGACCTTCCACCTAGCAGGTGTTCGGGATGCCCAGGCTGTGGTCCCCATCGCTGTCCAGCTGTACAAGGACTTCAGCAGACCCTGCTCCTGGCAGTTGTTGGAGGGAGCTGAGGCCACCCTGAGGGAATGCCGAAAACGAGGCCTGAGGTTGGCAGTGGTCTCCAACTTCGACCAGCGACTAGAGGACATCTTGGAGGGTCTTAGTCTGCGGGAACATTTCGACTTTGTGCTGACCTCTGGCGCTACTGGCTGGCACAAGCCAGACCCCCGCATTTTCCATGAGGCCCTGAGGCTTGCTCAGATGGAACCAGCGGTGGCAGCCCATATTGGGGACAGTTACCACAATGATTACGAGGGGGCACGGGCTGTAGGCATGCACGGCTTTCTAGTGGTTGGCCCAGGGCCTTTGGACCCTGTGGTCAAAGATTCTGTACCCCAAGATCATATCCTCCCCTCACTGCCCCACCTCCTGCCTGCTCTTGACTGCCTGGAGGGCTCATTTACAGGGCGGTGAGTCTGGTGAGGGAAGTGGCTGAGCCCAACAAACCCTGGAGATGGGGAGCCCTTTCCTCTCCAAGATCGGGCCTTTACCCTCTCCCTGCAGCCTCCCTAGTGCATTCTGACTCTAAAGCAGTGAGTGTGAGGCTTTCAGCCCTTCCCCACTAACCAGCTCCTGGTCTCTGAGATGGTTCATTCATCACGCCTGTCTCCCTTTGCCACCACACAACCCCCTCACCTCCAACAAGATTCACTGAGGGGTCCACCTAGCTTTAATACCAGGTATTAGGTTGGCCAAAAAGTCCATTACATTTTTTCCATATGATGGCTCTAGTAGTGCTTAATTATCTTTAATGTCATTTGAAACAGTTTTATTAGATTGTATTGTGACAGCTGTCATATCAATATGCATTAAAAAAAACTTATCAAAATTGGTGAGTTTTTGTCTAACCATTATAATATTAAAGATGGAAGAAAATACACATTTTCAGCATATTATGCTTTATTTCAAGAAAGGTAAAACCGCAACTGAAATGCAAAAAAAATATTTGTGCAGTGTATGGAGAAAGGGTTGTGACTGATCGAATGTGTCAAAAGTGGTTTTCAAAGTTTCTTGGTAGTATTGACATTCTGGCCAAATCCTCTGCTGTGGGGCTGTCTCATGCACTGGAAGATGTTTAGCAGCACCCCTGGCCTCTACTCACTAGAAGCCAATAGCGGGAGGCAGCGGACATACTCAAAATACCCAAATCAATAAAGTTATTGGTGAAAATGAAAAATGTGTCCTTTATTTTACGGAAAAAAAGGGAATAGACTTTTTTGCCAACCCAGTATCTTCAAACTTTGTTTCAGCAGCAGGGCCGTTTTGTCGTGGGAGGTCTCAAGTGGAACCCCAGTGTGCAAAGCAGGAAGAGAATGAGAAACTGCGAGGGCTGAGGCAGAGGTCCTAGGGCCCCTCATTCGGGCCCTGAAGCCTCTACAACCCCCTGTACCTTGACCTACAGATCCCTGCCTGAGCTGACTTCTATCTACCCCAAGCACCAGACTCCTTGCCCTGCCTCAGGACCTTTGCACTTGCTCTTTCCAGTGCCAGGAACACTTAACCACCTTTTTCCTGCACATTCAGATCCCCCCTGAAAGTTCACATGCCTAGGAGGTCCTCTGAGAAAGAGTAGATGAGGTCCTTGGATTTATAACCTCATGGTTTGTGTAGTTCTTTGTCTAACTTCTGTATCCCCTATTATAGAATGCCTATAAGTGCCATAAGGGCTGCAACCCTGCCCTATTCCCCCACTCCTCGAAGCCTGAGGTCAGAGGAGCTTAAGCTGTGCTTAAGGACATCTTCTCTAGGACCACGGAGTCTAAACAGATTTTCGAAAAGGACTGCCACCACTTACAGTCATGAGGAAAAACGTGATTCTCCCCAACCCCCGCCATGTGTTAGGTACTCTGCTGGTCCTTTACATGCATATAGAGCCCTCAGAGTTACCTAGTGGGCATAGGTAGTGTGAACTCCACTTTACAAGGGATTCAGAGGTTTTGTAGTCTGCCTGAGGTCATGGCTAGTATATGAGGGAGCCAAGGTCCCAATTTAGGCATGTCTGACTCCAAAGCTTGTTAGTTTGACCACAAGGTTGCAAGTAGAAAGGGATCCATGTCACAAGATACAGTGCAGTGGAGATCCTGGGAGAATAGGGAAGGTGTCCTAAAGGATTTCAGTCTCAAAGGACACCCCAGTCATAAGGGGGTTAGCGTAGGGGTAGGAAAGTGCAGAGAATAGGAACCAGAGCCCAAGGAGGCAGGAGTGTGAATGTGGGGAGAATTGCTGGAGATTAAAGTAGGCTGGGTATTTTAAATTCCAGGTCTCTTTCTGCCTTTCCCCTCTTCACATACCTCTGTGCCCTAGCCAGTGCCACACAGTATACCACAGGTGAAAAGCAGACAGGGACATGCACATCATGTTCTGGTACCAACAGCCAGGAAAGGCTCTGGCCCTGAACTGGGGCTGGCATCTTTTAATTAAAAAAAGATTTTGTTTTCAGAGAGAAGGGCAGGGAGGGAAAGAAATATCCATGGGTTGCCTTTTGCATGTCCCAACTGGGGACCTGGCCTTCAATCCAGCCATATGCCGTGACTAGAATCAAACCTGCCAACTTTCGGTTCATAGGCTGGTACTCAATCCACTGAGCCACACCAGCCAGGGCAGGGTTGGCATTTTGATGGGCAGAAAGATAAGGTATCCCTAGCAGCAGCCTGTGGACTGGCCTGAAGGCTGCTGTGGGCAGTTGGATTAGTGGTTTGGGCAGCATGAGCTAAGGGACTTTGGGTGCCATCTGGAAGAATCTGCCTTTGACCAAGGTTTAGGGGCAGGGAAGCTCTTCTCAGACAACTTCTCGAGTGTCAGGGACAGGGTCATGAGCTGAGGTTTTAGAGCCACAAGGGCCTCAGGAGTCACTGCAACCAAAAAAAGTTGCCAGTAGGTTTGTGGACCGGATTTGATCCACCCATTGTTTCAAGTACGTTGTTGAGCACACTTTCAGAGTGGGAAGGGCTCTGGCCCCACCTTGGAGCCCAGGAGCCTGAAGTTGTAGGGACGATGGCCTTTGAACTGTTCTCCAGTGAAACAACAATGTGAGGACCACAGTTCTAATGTGACCTTAGAGACTAGGAAGGGACTTGCCCTTGGTCCCAGGAATGCAGGGCGCAGAACAGACTCTGGGCCCTGTAGGCTGTGTGCGCTGAGCTCGGCTACCTGCTTACATCAACGAATGTGCGTGAGGACGAAGAGGACATCAACTTCTCAGTAAACACACTTCTAGGGTTTGAGCAGGCCCTTGTGGGGCTTGCCCAGTTACCAACAAAGAACTTGGAAGGAATTTTCCAATCTTTTAAAACCTTTAATAACACGTGTGCTCAAGGTCGGCCCTCTTAACTCCCACAGCTCTTTCTGGCCAAGGTTCTCACCCCAGGTCTCCACATGATGTCAGAAGGAGCCATCAGGTGCCACACTCATCAGCTGCCCCTGGGGGAGAGTTCGTCCCTGTCACTGCAGTGGGCACAGGCTGGAGATCAGCCGCCAGATCCAAGGCAGAGCTGCTGATGGGTGTGTTGTGGTCAAGTTACCTGGAGATAGGACTTTCTCGGTCTTCTGAGAGGCCAGGTAGGACCTGGGGGGAGGACACAGCCCCCCAGGCTAGAGTCCTCTGACCGGAGCAGCCTGACAGGAGTTCTGAGTCCCTTCCAGACTGTGCTTATGTGCTAGAAAAATATCTTCTCTATGTGCCAGGTCATGAAGGGACTGGAAAGCACTGAACTGAGGAAAGGACTTCCACCACAGGCTTTCTGCCAGACAGCCACTTCTACAGGCGCCCACCTACCCACCCACGCACTCGCCAAATGCGTGTTTCACACTCAGCAGGCACCGTGCTGGGTGGCAGAGATGACGTGGTGCACAAGACAGCCTCAGAGGGTGCATTTGGGAGGCTGAGCCGAGGGAGTTGCAGGTTCCCCACAGATAGCAGCATTCAGTGGTTGTACTCAGATCTGAAGTGGACGCCGACCCCACCTAAAGCTGCCCAGTGGGCACAGGCAACGTTTGGGAAAAGGATACTGGGCAGAAACATGGCGCACAACGGTGGGCAGGGAGGCATACCTGGCCTCTCCAGTGCCAAAGGTCAGTGGACAATGGAAATGGTCTGGTCAGCCACAGCAAAGACCGGGAAGAGGGGCCCAGGGAAGGATGCGTGGTGGGTGTGCAGCACCGTGCCCGAGGCTGGGTCATAGAATAGCAGCTCCTGGGCCTGCAAGTCCAGTAGCATGCCCAGCTGCGCCGGGCACCGCAGCAGCCCCAGGGGCTGGTGCTGCCCATCGTGCGAGAAACAGAACTCTTGGTCGTAGCGGGAGAAGACCCAGGAGAAGGCGTTGTGGCCCAGGCGAGAGTCACTGCCGGAACCCTTGCGGGGCAGCTGGCCTAAGGCCACGCCTACCTTATAGGCACAACTGTTCTGCACATTCACCACCCAGGCGTGCAGCCCAGCCTGGAAGGAGGTGGCGGCCAGGGCGTTGGGCCAGTGGTCAAAGCGTTCTGGGCCATCTGCACAGGCCTTGGACTTCTTGGTGTTGAAGGTTAGGGTCCTTTGATCATCTGACAACTGCAGGAAGGGGCTGACAGTTCTCTCGTCGATACGCACATCCTCTGTGCCTGCCAGAAAGAATTCTCCGAGTTGCCCGAGGTCCACCCTCGGCCCTCCCCTGGTCCTGCCAGGTAGCGAAGGGCTTCCTTATCACTTACTGGCAGTGTGACTTCATACAAGCCATTTACTGTCTCTCAGCCTCAGTCTCCCCAGTTTAAAATGGGGATCAGAATAGGACTTACCACAGGGTGGATGAGAGGACCCAGTGAGACGATATATGGAACACATCTAGCAATAGTGTGTGCTCCATAAATTGTGTCCATGGTAACAGTAGTTACTACTGTCTAAGGACCTCATCTGTAAACGCCGACAGAAATAAGGCCTACAGGAGAGGCAAGCTGCCCAAGGTCGCACATCAAGTCGGTGGCAGGGACAAAGTTAAGACCCAGCGTGTTGCTCCCAAACCTAGCTCCTAGCACTGGTCATTCTGCATTCAAACTGGGCAAATGTGCAGCCTGGAGATCAGACTCGTCCTTGGGACACAGCCCCAGGGAGCAACGAGGCGTCAGGTATGCAGTTTCCAACAACCAACTAACAGGACTACTGGCAAATCGGGTAATATTTGATACCTGATTCTAGAGAATTCCAGCTTGTTTTAACAATTTAAGGGTAACGGGACAGGAGGTGGGGAGGGTTAAAATTGAGAAAAAATTCAATCCACTAATTAACCTAATTCTGTGAATCACACAAATACCACAACTGGGAGAATGGGAACTTCTACTGAGTTTGGGGGAGCCTACTTTGAGAACCCCCCACTAAGCAGGAATTTGTGGAGACAGAACGAACGTGTGATGTTCACCTCTGTGGCCCCAGCATGCAGCCCAAGGTCAGGCCTACGGTCCGCCTGAGTCAGTGTTTGTTATGTGAGCAAGTGAGGTGACTCCAGGCGACTCAATTCTTGTTCCAGGTGCTCCCCAGTTGGCCATCAATTATATCTTCTTAAAGAGAAACTGGGTTGCCATAAAGAATACTGAGAGGTTCCAGGAGGGCAGGACATAGAGAAGACATGATTTACAGGAACAAGATTTATCCTAGACCTGACTACGCAGCAGGTTGGTCTGGAAATGGGAAGGACCTGGTCCGGGTGCCCCAGGCCTTTCCAGAACCTGGGTCCCATTGACGAGCCTGCACCCAGCATCACTGGCTGTTTAAGCTACCAGCCCCACCGCAAACCCCAGACAGACAGACAGACAGACAGAAGCCATTGATCCAGTTGTTGCTGGGCTCTAGCAACTCCTAACCTGAGAGGGAGCCGAGAGCCACTGTTGCCCAGAGCTGGGTCAGAAGAGGGCTCCACGCACACTTCTCATCGAAGTTTAACTTCTTCGACTCCTGGGGGTCCAAAATGCCCTCTGCTTCCTCAGTCCTTGTACAGAAAGAAAGAAAAAAAAGAAAAAACAGATTTAGGAAGGTTCTGGAAATGTATCTAGATCCATACATGGTGATTGGGGCTGGGGGATAGGGACAGAAGTCAAACCTTCTTCCCACAAGGGTGACACCAAGATTGGCAACCAGGCCCCGGAGAGGAGCTGCCTGGAGGGCTGGGGCCAACGGGAAGGTGCGCATTTCCCCTGTGCACCGCCCCCTCGCCCCACAAAGAAGCCTCAAGAATTTCTTTCTGAGGCAGATGATTTACAGGGCGGTAACTACTTGGTGTCAGTATCGTAACTTACAGTCGGTCTGCTCTGCAGGTGAAGCTACTCACTCTGGTACATTAGCAGCAGAGCTGGGACTAGGACTTGGGCCTCTTGGACCTCTATGTAGCAGTCTTTCCACTCCACCACCCTGCCCAGAGAAAACTTCACCTTCCTCCAGAACCAAATGCAGCAGTCAGGCTACCCTTGGTTTGATCAGCAGGTTCGGTCAACCCCTCTGCTCTTAAAATGCAAACAGCCCTGCGAGATCACACAGCAAGGGACGCTCAGCCATTTCCCCAGCTGTAGATTATTCACAGCCCTCTGCTCCCAGTAACTACTTTGCCTCAGCTCACAGTGGGGGCTGGCCGGGTTTGGTTGGAGAGGGAATTTGGTTAACAAAAAGAATTGCCACTTATTTAAGCAGCCAGGCTCTGGGCTTGCTGTTTTCTATACAGAATCTCAGAGGGTCTGGTATAACTGGGAGGCAGTTGTGTATCCATTTGACAGGAGAGAAAGGGCCTCTGAGAAGGCACTCAGCTGAAAAGGGAAGCTGGATTCAAGTCCTGCCTCCAGGCAAAGAGAACCCAGGCTGGAGTGCAGGCACCATTCAACCTAATCCATCCCCTGTAGTGAAATGTCAAAGGGATGTAGAGCAAAGTGGAGATTCCCACAGAGCCCTGCAGCCCTTTCGCCTGGGTTCTGAGAAAGAACTTCCCACCGACTCTAATCCTGAAGATGGCTTTGAGGTCAGGCAGCACTTCTGAGAGCATACCCTCTTTTCCCCAAATCTCCTGGCTCTGCCCATTAATGAAGGGGGTGCGGGGAGAGTGGGCCATGTCTCACGGATGCCAGCACTTTGCAAGACTGTCACTCGCTGGCTGGGGAGAAAGGAGGTGAATGGAGCCCTAGAACAGCCGAGAAAAGGCTATAGTAACAAAGGTTCTTTGTGGACAGGACAATAGAGGGTCTGTTGCCATCTTCTCAAAGCAATGAGGCTGGGTCTTCAGGGGCCCAAGCCACTGGGGAGAGAGGAACAAGGAGCCGGTGTCAGCATGGCTAAGCCATCCTCCCAGGGCAAACCTGAGGCCACTTGTAGACACCAGAATCTAGAAAAGCAGCCAGTCCAGGTACCTCATGGTACAGAAGAGAAAGCTCGTGGAGTGGAGTGAACTGGGGTTCAGACACAGCAGCGCCCTGGCTGGGACCAGAAGGCCTGCGCTGTGCAGCAGGACCTGTGGCGGTGACAGGCCAGAGCCAAGCCCAGCCAGGGACGTGGACACAAAATTGGAGCCAACAAAGGCGCTTCTCAGACAAGCAGGTTCCCAGCTAGAAGGGGCTTGACAGCTTTTGAACACAGTATGTTGAGAGCACCCAACCTCAGCCTAGAGGCACGAGGAACTCCAAACAAATCTTGACCTCTGGGAACAGGTCTGTCAACAGTAGTGTGGACTTAGCAATTCTCAAACAGCTCTGTGTGTGCTGTGGGACTAAACGAACAACTCCATGCTCTTGTTGGGCACTGAGGTCCTCACTGTGAAAGAAGAAACATATGAACACGGAGTGGGAGAAGGCGAAGGAAAAACACGGTGGTGTTCCATTGGAATTAGAAGTCATGATACAAACTTGTGAATGAAGAAAACCACACTCACACTTCCCAGCTCAGTCTGCTGTCTACTCAGAAGGCCTGGAAGCCACGACACTCTGGTAGCAACACACATCTGCCCAGATCCTGGTTTTAAAGTACTTTCTCCCCCCACTAGTAAAGGAGCCAAGACTCCCCGGAGAAATACAGAGTTCCAGGGCTGAGGCAGGAAAAGAACGAATTGCGCCTCCGACATTGCATCTTGTGCCAGAGCACAAGCAAGAGCCCAAAGAATAATGAGGTCTGGTCAAAAAAATCCAGGATCCAGCTTCAAGGGGCTAGAACTGGCTAAATCTGGGAGTGTTTGAAGATAAAATTAATAGTAGGAGCAGTAGTAACAGACTGTATGCACTGAATAAAAAGGAATCCAGGAGTCCACATTGATGCGATATAAGTGAGTGGACAAACAAGTACACAAATAGGTAATTCAGGAAGGAACTTAGTGTCGGTGAGGACTGAAATGACTGCATGAAGTTTGAAGGCAAACAGGCTATTTACACAGAAAGTACTTCCTCACATTCCATATTAGTCACAAAAGGGAAGACAGAACTTTATAATGAAAAAACCTGGTAAGTACCACTTTATCCAAGTGATCAAAATCAACATCCCTGATAAAGGGACGAAGTGACATCACGGACCCCCTGCTTCAATACACTGAGAACACATCACTTATGAGATATTCCTGCCAAAAATGCATAACCTGAACTAACCATGAGGTCCTATCCGATGAACTCAAATTGAGGAATATTCTATACAACAACTGTCCTAGACTCATTAAAAATGTTTTTTTTTTAATGGTGCGATTGGCAACACTTGAATGTGGGCTATATATTAGATAATAGTATTATATCAACATTAAATTTCTGAACTTCATAATTATGCTGTGGTTATGTGAGAGAATGTCTGTTCTTCGGAGAGAAGTGCTAAAACATTTAGGAATAGAGGATCGCGTTTTCTGCGACTTACTCCCAAATAGGTCAGAAAAAAGTTTTATATACGTATACTTAATAACTTAATATACTTAATAAACAGGGAAACAAGAGACAGCAAGAAAGAGCAAATCTGGCAAAATATTAACAACTAGAACTTCCAGGTAAAGGTCATTATACTATTTTTGCAACCTTCCTATAAGTTTAAAATATCTCAAAGCAAAAAATCAAAGATCAAAATTTTTTTCAAAAATCACATCAGCTTGATATTGAAGACAGACTGACTACATCAGAGGGGGAGGATGAAGATAAGGGAGAATCAGAAGCCTGGCCAAAGTGGGGAAAGATCGCCGGAGGGGAAAAAGTAGGAACGAGCCAAACACGCATTAAAAGGAGACAGTGAAATGAATGAGGTGCGTCTGTGCAGTGGAATACCTCACAGACCTCCCAAGAAGTGAGGTAAGTCTGCATGTATTGGCATGGAAAGATTCTAAGACAGCCCGATAAGTTAACAGGACAGCAAGTAGAAAACGATCCCATTTAAGAAATAGATTTTAAAAATATATTTTTAAATATATAAAATATATATTATATTAAAAAATATATTTTTTAAAGAGAAAAAAAAAACCCACATATTCTCCTACGATTATATGTAGGAAAGTCCCAAAGACAACTAACTGTTAAAACTGATCACCTCTAGGGAATGGGATTGGGAAGGGGTGATTCATTTTTAATTTAATCGTTTTAAATTGGTGGAAATTTTTTTTCTCTCTCATATACATGTATTGCTATTGAAATTTAAATGCAAAAATAAGAAGAATGAGCTGTGCTCCCCAAGGACAGCTATAAAATCTTGCACAGAAGATTAAGAATTTAATTTCTTTGCCTGGCAAATTACATCCTTTTAGCTACTTCCTGGGGCTCTTGGTTCTCAGCTTTTTGGGACCTAGGCAGGGCCCAGTGAAATTCTTTTCTTATTGCATAATTAAAACACAGATTTTGAGGGTTTCAAAGATTCTTTCATCAGAGAAAGCAGGAGTGAGAAGACAGTCCTTGAGACAGGTGTCAGATGGGGGTCCCTTCCCCTCCTTGAACATCAGCATTCTCATCTGTAGAAGGAGGGAAAACCCGCCGACAGGGTGGCGGTAGTTTTTAATAGGATAATGTTAGGCTGTGACAAGCCCCATTGGTAAGTGATTATTTCACTGCCCTTACACATGGGTCTAAAGCAGTTCTCCAAGCTAGAGCCAGGAAGGCCCCTGGCCAGCGAGCCTGGCTCCATAGAAGTCCCTCAGCCGCATACCCTGGGCTTCCTCCCAGGAGCAGTGGAGCCTGAATGCAAGGGACTACTTAGAGGCCCAAAGACCATGGTTTCCATGACTGCCCAAGAGAATTACTCACCTCTCAAAAATCTCCTGCTCTTTCTGCTGCGAGACAAGAAAACAAGAGTCAGGCTTGGCATCAGAACCCAACAAGCAGTCAAGACTTGAATATATTCAACTGGCATTAGAGGGCTCCACAACGACAGAAACTCTAGAATAAAAAGTTCTACTTCGTTAAGATGCAGCACAAAGCTATATGGGTTCTTCCTCAAATATCTCCCCTACCCTGCACTCAGAATGCATCACTCTGTCCCCCGGGCCCCGCGGCATCCTGAGTTTCCCTCAGCTACACTTCAGGACAAGCACATATTTACCCGATGTTGCATCTCCCACAAGATGGGTCAGCAAGTAGACAACTGGGACCCTTTCTGAATCTCCTGTTGTGACTGTCCCAGTGTTGGGACAGAATGTGCTCTGCACGTGGGAGCTGTGTGACTAAATGGATACACAATCTAGGGCGGTCATGGGAACTGTCCTACTTGAATTGCAGTGGGACACAGACAGCTCAGTTGCTCTACATTCTCACTTCTCTGCTTGGTGTATTTATTCAGATGTCACGCTGTCCCTTACAACAGCAGGTATCTGCATATCTGTATAAAATACTTTGAAAGGATATGTGCCAAAATATTAATCCGGGTCATTTCCAGATGGTAGGATTAAAGATGGTCTGTATGTCTTTATATTGGACTCCTTATCAGCTCTTCAAGTACAGAGTTCTCTCTCCACCCCTGAACTTCCTTTAACATAGCGGCAACTCTCATCTTTCAGGCCTCAGCTTCTAAGTCACTTCACCCAGGAAGTCTTCCCTGACCCCTTCAAGTTTGGCTTGTGGGGGCCCTAGCTTCCAGGAATGTTATCTACCATAACACATGTCCCTCCCTATCCTAATTATCAGCTTATGCATCTGTTTCCTCCACAAGGCTGTGGGTCCCTGACAGCTGTATCCTGCAACTCCACCCCACAGCACAATGCTTAGCACATAGTAGGCACTCAATAAATATGTGTTCACTATTGAAAGAATAATTACCAGGTGCAAAAAAAATTCCTAATAATTTTATTCCCCTGCCTCATCCCTGCCCCAAATTATCATTATCCACCCCCCTCCTATCAATAAACATTCTCGACTTTTCAGAGAGACTGGCCAGTCAGTCATACCCTCACCCTTGCCTGACTTACAATCAGCTGGAGGTCATCCATCTGGGTGAGCATGTCCACCAGGCTGGTGCGGATGGTGTCAAGCTTCTGCAGAGCCTCGGCCCAGTGCACTCGCTGCGTCAGGATGCTCTGGTGGGCCCGCTCCTCTTCACCATGAACCTGTTCCAGCAGCCGCTGCTCCTCAGTCTCACACAGGCTCCTGACCAGCCCCAGGCGCTGGATGACCAGTTCTCGTGCTGCGCTGGCCATGCTCTGACGAGGGATAAAAAACAGTTGGATCCTGGCCTAGCCCCAGTCAATGAAAGGAGGCTTTGGGCTCAGCCAAAAGAAGTGTGGAGACTGATGAGCAACGTCTGCCATGAGCACTATGTTGGCAGTAACAGCGCTCAAGCCATCCCAGCCCTGAGTTCCCAAATTCAGTTTAGGGTCAGGCAATGTAAAATCCAGACACCTAGGCTGTATCTCAGAGAACCAGGTTCCCAGAATGAAAGAGCTGGGCAGGACCTGGAGATCAACTAGAATCACCCACTTATTTCACAGATGGGAATACCAGGACCAAGAGACCAAGGTCACAGATCACAGAACTGCAGAACAGAGAGGGGCCTAAAAAGTCATCCCTGTCAACAGGATCTGTACGAACAGCAGTCCAGCTGACATTTTTGACCACGTCTGAGAACAAAAACCTCATTATTTCCTAATACGTCCATTCCAATTGCTTCCATGATAGAATTCTTTTGTGCCACATGGGAGGTCTGAAGTCAATTCTCAGCCAATGGAGTTACTGTGTGCCCCCTAGCAACTAGCACAGTGTCTGGCACACAGTAGGCACTCAAATATTTACTGAATGACTGATGGGAAATTTTTGTCCCACTTAGTCAAAAATCTCTTGGTAGCACTCACATGCCAAGTCAGTGACAGAGCTGGGACTAGAACCCAGTTCTCCTGACTCTCAGCCCAAGACTACACCCCTACACTAATGCCATCGGGTAATCTATCCTACCCAAAGGTGTCTGTTGCATGAAGCACCTGCCCTCTTGCCAGATAAGTGAGAGGACAATAGTCATGCCAGAGAGTCAGGGATAGCCAACAGCTTCCTGTGCCCTGCCTCTGAAGACCTGCTTTATACAGTGCAGGTGACAATTAGCCCTGTTAAAGAGAAGAAACCGAGACCCATAATTTGCCCAATAGGGAAGAAGGAGTGGTGAGACGCACCGCCCAGTGAACCCAGGAGTTCAGACCCCACTTCAGTGGTCTCTTGAGGCAACATAACAAAGCGGTTGGGCAATGAGGCTTGGGAGACAGTGCCAAAGTTTAAATCTTCGCTGTTCCACTTGTTGCATGTAGAACTTTAAGCATGTTCCTTACTGTCCCTATGCCTCAGCTTTCTAATTTGTCAGCTGAGGAGAATAATAATATCTACCTCTTAAGGCTACTGTGAGGATTACATGAGTTAATACATGTGAATAGAACAAAGCCAGCACATGAGTGATCAATAACATCAGCTGTTGCTCTTCCCTGTTCCACTGTGATGCCCACAGCCGCGAGTCTCTGCAGCCATGTTTACTGTGTGGTCAAGGTCAAGAACAAACCCTGACCCAGGAGGCATCAGGTACCCCCTGACTGGAAGAGGCCAGTAAATTTCAACACGCTTCTTGAATAGCACAGAAAACAAACAAACTTCCCTTTCCAAAGATATGACAGAGTCAATTAAAAACCCTTGGAGAACAAAACACAGAAATGCTGGAGAAACAGCTCAGAGTATCCGGAAAAATCCTACAGTTATGATGAAAAATGAATCAGTAAAAAATCTACCAACAAATATACCACCCCGCCCAGATAGTTTTACAGAGGGTGTCACCAAACATTCACGGCACAGATAATCCCAATCTTATACAAGCTCCTTCAGTGAGACAGGGTTCTGTTTCCCAACTCACTGAATAACGCTTATATAACCTCAGTTCCAAAATCTGATAAGGACTACACAAGAAATGAAACTCACAGCTAATCTCATGCCTGAGTATAGATGCAAAAATCCTTTTTAAGAGCCCTAAACTAAGATCAGCAACCCAAGCCCAGAAGTTGTGCATGACAGTAACGCAAGGGAAGGACAGGGGCATGGCTCTAATGGGGCAGCACAAGGGGTCCTCATGATGGATAGTTCTGTATCTCGATTATGGGGGAAGTCACATGAATCTACACATGTGATAAAGCTGCACAGAATTAAATACACACATGCAAATGAGTGCATGTAAAACTGGTAAAATCTGAGTAAGGTGAGCTGTATCAATGTCAATTTCCAGGTTTTGAGATAAAATACCGTAGTTAGCAACGATGTTACCATTCTATGAGAATCTGCATTTACTGTATGTGAATCTACAATTATCTCAAAATTAAAAGTTTAAAGAAATACATTGTGATCAAGTCGAGTTGGTTTTCCCCAGGGATTTCAGGATGGCTTAGCATTAGAGAGACTATGAATGTATTACCATATGAACAGATTGATGGGGAACAAAACACATCTATAAACTGACAAATGGCATCATTAAGAACCTATAGGAGAGGTGATAAATAATGGAAAATAGGAGCCATCGAAGAACTTCCACAAGCCTTCCCATCACCTACCCATTTCCCTGCACCTGTGCTCACTCCCCCTTCTCCGTTTCTGTGGATGAGCTAGCTGCCCATGCTTTTACTTACGACCAACCCTTCCACTTGTTTGCTGGCGCCCACCCCCTTCGCTGTACCTGAACTTCCTCTTTCTCTTGCATCATTAATTTTCTGCTTTCTACTGAAAAACTCCCATCAGCTTACACAAATGAAGTAACTTCTCCCAGCTTAAAAACAAAATAAAAACCCCTCTGGATCCCTTATCTGTCTACACTATCATCCCATTTCTCAGTGCCCTTCTACAGCAAGATTCACGAGTTGCCTGTGTTAACTCTCCCAAATTGCTCTTCTCCTATTCTCTCTGAACCCCACTCCAATCAGGCTTTTACCCCACCACCCTAACCAATTCCTCCTGTCAGGGCCTCCAATGCTGTGCATGTTACTAAACGCAATGGTCTAGTCTCAGGTACTACTACTGGGGAAGTAGAGAGGGAATATGTGGAAAGAAATCATAGCCCCTGTCCTTGAAAGGCATTCTTGAGCCCTGACTGCTGTGGCTTGGTGGCTTGGGTGTCATCCTGCAAGCCGAAGGGTCTCTGGTTCTATTGCAGACTGGTACCGGTTGGGGATGTTCGAGAGGCAACCAGTCAATGTTTTTCTCTCACATCGATGTTTCTCTCCCTCTCTTTCTCCTTCCCTTCCCATCTTTCTGAAAATAAATTAATTAAATTTAGCGTTAATTAATTAATTAGAAAAGAAAAGCATCGTCGAGAGACGTAGCCGTGGTAATGAGCCAGCTGAATAAAGCATCAGCGCTGGGGCGCAGCAGAAGGAGCACTGGCCAGAGAGTCAGAAGATCCAGGTCATAGAACTGACTCTGGCAGGAGGCTTTGAGACCTTGGTCAAGTCAATTAACCATCTGTAAACAGGGACGTTACTGCCACCTACTGCACAGGACTGTTATAAAGAATACTCAATGTAAGTCCCTAGGTTATTTTATAATTCTGAGGCTGAGCACAAAATAATTAGATGGTAGAAGAATGCTACCTTTCCTGATCCCTTACCCCCAAAAAAGGCATTTTCTAGCAGTCTTTGTACCCCATGTGATACTCTCCCCAGGCGGTAAAACCAAGGCTCAGAGAGATAAACCATCCTCCCTGAGCATCCAGCTTTGTGTTAGTAGCACAATGAGTTTGTGAGGCTGGGCAAGAACCCTAGACTGGTTCAAGCCCCTAAGACTGGGGTCTTATCCTAGGAGAAGACCCAGGGTAGAGGGAAAAGGGGAAGAATTACCTACCACTGCTCTCTGGCTCTTCCCCGGCAGGACCTCGGCCACATACTTGGTGATGCCAGCACTTTGTAACTGCAGCCTCTCACACTGGTCCACAATCTTGTTCTGCAAAGCAAACAACACCCGTGGCTTCCTGGCCCACGTCCATCCACTCACTCCATTCTGCTGATTTTTTTCTTTTACCCCCTCTGCCACCCACTCTCATGGTTGTATCCCAGATCTCATCATTTCCAAAAGCTATACCACCTCCAAAATCTTTGTTTCAAAAAATCCCATCCCTTGCCTATCCCCTCCCCATCCTTCTAGATCACTAGCTCTAGAATTGGCAGCTCAGTTGGAGAAGTCAATACATTAGTCTTACCTCTTTTCACTGCCCATCACCCCCATATGGCGGCCTCGATTCTATCTATCCTGAAAATCCATGGCCCATTTATATAATCACGTTCCTGCATACACTCTCGATCTTCCTCTGTACTCAGCTACCTGACTCTCCACACATGCACCTGAGCAGAAGAGCATGGCTTCTCAAGCTGGTCCTCCCCAAGTACCCCCCATTCATTCAATACTGCCATCAATCATCAACCTCATGATCCAGAAAAAAAAGCAAAAACAAATACTCTCCAATCTCACATCTAATCCACCGGTGAGTCCTATCAGCCCCATCTCCAAAGTCTCTCTGTCTTTCTTCTGGCTACCGCTGGCCACCTCCACTCCAGCCATTCTACCCAGATCACCATTATCTCTCACAGGAACCACTGTGAGAGCCTCCTAACTGGGCTTTCACTCTTGAACCCCACAGTTAGACACTGCCACATATTGTAAGAAAATCAGATCAGGTCACTGTCCCTGTTCAAAACTCTCCGATGACTTTCCAATACACCCACAGCAAGATGAGATCAAACTTCTTACCTTAGCCAACAAGGCCCTACCTGATATGACTCTGCCTATCTCCGCAGTGTTACCTCCTTTCACTCTCCACACTGGCCTTCCTTCTGTTCCATAAACACACTGAATTTGTCCTGACATCAGTGTCTTTGCACCTGTTGCTCCTTCTGTCCCCAGCAGTCTCCTCCCCTATATCTCCATGCCTTGCCTCCTTCCCCTCCATTCACATACCATTTCTTCAGAAGTCTTCCTCTTCCATCTCCACACCCCATTTCCTTACTTTGCTCATTTTTCTCCCTTGTACTATCATTCCTGACTGTGTATTATGTGTTTGTTTATCTTTTTTGTATCTTTCCCCCCACCACTGGAACATAAGCACCCTGACTTGATTTATTCTCTATGTCCCACTACCTAGAAGACGGTTCCTATACACAGGATGCCCTGCATAAATACATATTGAATATTTGTTGAATGAATAAAACCCATTTCCTTGACCACAAGAAGTTCAGCAGTTTACAGCTCCCAACCTGTGAGCGTTGCCCAAGTGAGCAGGGAAGAGTTTTATAAATGCAGCTGAGGCCCGCAGAGAAGTAACTTACCCAAGAAGCTACGGCCAGGCCCGTTTTTTCCCTCCATGTCTCCACATAACAATGGGAGCCCTACCAAGCAGCAGTCCCTCCACTATTTCCCCTAAGAGCATGGCCCGGGTACCACCTTCCAGAAGGCAGCTCAGCTATCTCCTCTGGGAAGCCCTTGTAAATCTCCACCCCCCAAATTAGGAATTAGCAGTGCACTTCGCCAGTCCAAATACAAGGTTACAGAATTGAGCTGACTAGAAGGAAGCTGTGATCAGCACACATCACAGGACTAAAGGAACTGAGACTAGCTTTTGGGAATGCCACAGGGACAGGAATCCAGAAGGTAAGCAAAAAGTTGTTTGAACTGGTGCTGTATTTGCTCATTTCGGGAATAATCTTGCCCTGGAGCGAAATCTCTTTGCTGGCTGGAGGAGAAGGGCATGAGTGTAGAAAAGCCCCAATCTAATCAAAACTGGAGGAAGAAAGGGCAAGAAACACCTCTCCAGGCCAAGAAGATGGGTATACCTAGGGCCTCAGGAGCATTCAGGGAAGGAGTCCCAGGCCAAGTGCATTCCCAAACAAGCATCAGGCCTGCCTCCCTGCTCCAGCCTTCACCCCACCCACCACTCAAATTCAGCCCTGATGGCAACTTTTTAAAAAAGTTTTCATTAAAAAATTCTCACTCCCATTAACATCACTTCCTCCCTCAAACCACTGAAGCAAAGAAGTGGTTTCGTCTGGTCTAGTCAATGACTGCCCTGGTCCAGCCCCCAACAGGGGAAACCTGGGAGGAGCTTCTGTCCTGTTCGGGCCTCAGTTTCCTCATCTATAATGTAGGTAGGACCACCCCCTTCAGAGGGGCTTGGTCTGGATGGAATGACATGAGGAATATTTAAGTGCTTTGGAACTTGCAAAGTTTCTGTGCATAATGGAAGTTTATTAGACCACAGAATCCAAGTTTATTTTCATAATCTCTGTCATGGATCATGGGGACAAGTGGGGCCAGCTACGAGCTTTCGGGGGTCACTAAAAAACTGAATTCCCTCCTGGCCCCAGGACTCGGTCAGAGGTGTTCATTACAGTCCAGTCCAAGGAGGCAAGTTTCCAGCCAGAGCCCTGAGCTTCAACAGCTGGGCAGAACTCCAGGGAGAGGTTGGAAGAATCAAGCCTTTTAATCAAATTGCAAGAAAATCCTCCAGGGGCCACAGGTAGGGTGGAAAGAGGGAGGAAGCCCCAGGGTGAGTTGATTCTCCAATCTCAGCAGTTTAGGGAGGGGTGGTGACAGAAAGGGGACCAGCTTGGGAGTCAAGTGGAGGTCGGAAGGGGAAAGAAACCCTAGGTGAAGGGTTCCAGCAGGAACCTCCTGATACCTGCCCGGGGCCCTCTGTTCACTCAGGCAAAACCAGACTGAAGTACAGTCAAGGCCAATCCTGAAAGGGAAAAGAAATCACCTCATCAGGAAGCCTGGCCAGTGGAGGAGATTTTGAGCCGTGGGGCTGAGGTGTGTGCCGGGGCTGGGTTTTACCAGAGGTCAGCTTCCACCAGGACGGTGGGAGTTGGAGCAGCTGAACCCTTTATTACCCAAGGCCAGGCCGGCTTCCCGGCCTCTTCGACTGGGCAACGGAGAAGCTGGGCAGCTGGATCCGCCCCTATGTGATCCTATATTCTTATTTATATCACACTATAACTCTAATAAATGCGCGCTGTTATTGCCCCCAAACTACAGATGGGGCACTGAGTCTCAGAGGATTGTGAGATTCACTAGGAGGACGGACGGAGGTGACATTCGTACTCAGGTCTGCCCGACTCCAGGGGCCACACCCTTTAACCGCCCCGTTCTACAGCCAGTACCACTGCGGAGCCCCGGCTCCCGGCCCGGCCCCCGGGTCCCAGCCGGATCTCGCCCAGCGCGCCCTCTCTCCGGAGACCCCCGCCTTCCGGCATCCACGCCGGCTCACCCGCAGCTCTTCTGCGCGCTCCTCCGCCCGGCGGATGCGGTGTCCCTGGCAGCGGCCGCCCAGCTCCGTACAGGCGGCGCACACCGGTCGTCGCTCGGAAAAGCAGAACCACTTCAGAGCCTGGCCGTGCTCCGGGCAGAGAGGTCCCGGCTCAGGTGCCGGTGCCGGTGCCGGTGCCGGTGCCGGTGCCGGTGCAGGTCCCGGCCCCGAGTTCTCCGCAGACATGGCCGAGCGACCGCCCGGCGCCAAGCTCTCCACCTGTCGCAGGTGGCTGCTGGGCGGGGCCTCCTGGCCCCGCCTCCGGGCCCCCACCCGCGGCCGCCGAGCTTCCTCTCGCCCAGTTCTCGCTGCTCGTTGGGTACCCGCCCCACACCCTCGACCGGACCGTGGCCCAGATCCTGCCTGCTCCAGCAGTTGGTTTTTTTGTTGTTTGTTTTTGCTTTACTGAATTAAGTCGCGTTGTATCGTGCTTGTTTTCCAACAAACGTAAAACACCAAATATTAATGTGACCATAGGAAAGTTAATTCAGCATTTATAAGTACCTGGCTTTTGCTAAGCGCTTTATAAGTGTTCTATCATGTAATACAACACCCTTTTTTTGAGGGGCATCTTTAGACAAGTACTAGCTTAAAGCTAGTTTCCGGCATCAGATTGTGGAAGCTCAAGTCCCGTGCTGCTGTCCACTGGTGAGTACCTACCCTCCAGGGCCTCCTAGACTTGGGCTCGGGATTGAAGGAGTTAAGACACTTAAAATAATATCCGGAGCACACACAGAAGCTGCAGCTGCTCAGCATCTGTTAGAATAAGGAGAGTCTGAGGAGCCCCGTTTTTATGGAGGTTAAGTAGCTTGCCAGGAGTCACAGTCACTAATTGGTAGCAGTGAGACTGGGAACCAGCAGTTTGACTTATGGTAAATATGAGTAATGATTTTTAATTGCATATTAATGCCCAATGAGGAACATCTGTGTTAGGCTGATTTCCCCAAAGTATTTACATCCAAATTTTCATTTGAAAAAATTTTAAAACTAGTATTGAAGAAAATTAATGCATGTTTATTTTAAAAAACTTGACTATCCAAATAAGCATGTGAAAGAAGAACCGCCCCCAAGTACCTGAACTGTCTCGGGGCTCTTTTTCTTCGGAGCTGATAAATCAATCTAAGCCCAAACTGAACCCTCTGTGGGGGCTCCACTCCACTCCTCCTGGGCACACAAGAACGCTGCTCCCCAACCCCCAAACTCCATTTTAGGAGGTCTTGGAAGAGGGCTGAGGAGAGAACTCAGGCAAAGGGAGAACGAGCCAGGCCTTGGGTTCTAAGTTCCTCAGAGCTGGACACTGTGAGAGCAAAATCGGGAAGAGAAACATCACTGTGTCCTGCAGCACGTAGGCATCAGGCACCTGCCCCTACCCTGAGGCTCCTCTAAGCAGCTGGGCTACTGTACAAATGGAAGAGAGCCCATCCCATCTCTCAGCCCCTATGGCATCAGTCCCTGAGGTTAGTAAGGGCAGCTACCAGCCTCAGAGCTATGCCTCTTACAGCCTTGGTCAGATGATTTAGTCCAGCTGTGCCTAGTTTCCTCAGCTCTAAAATGGGGGTGATAAAAGTATCTATCTCTGGTGGCTAGTTCAAGAATTAAATGAGATCTTGTCTGCAAAGATCTGTTAGCTTGGGTGTATGGCATGCACTTTGGGGCTAATAAGCGTTTTATTATAGGCATGAGGGTCCATAAATATACTTGTAGCAAGTTTTCAGAATGTAAAGTGTGTGAGGTTCTTTGGTGAAGAGGGGGTGCAGCTTTCTTGGCATCCATCCCAATGGGAGTGTGAAGACCTCAAAACAGCATTTACCCTCTTCTAGGGCTGGGGAAGGAAATGGGCCACTATCATTAGATTGTGGTTAGAATTTCTTTGTTGTAAGGGCTGGGGGTGCAGAGGGCTAGTAACCCTTACAGTAAGAACAGAGAAAACAGAAGGTGATTCTTCTGTGCGAAGGGAAAAGAGACTGCAGAGGGCAGGGAGAGGAAGAAGAGATTGAGGTTCCTGGGGAAAGTAGGGCCTCTCCATTGGGTGTGGCCCTGGAGCAGTCCGCAGCCATGGGAGGGCTGAAGTCAGGAAAGCAGCCAAATCCCCAGAAGCTTTCTCAGGCAGAGGGACTGGAAAGTGCAAGGGGCTTATGTGGGAATAGATTTACTTTTACAAAATTGGAATCATTAGTTCTACCATTTGGGGGCTGGAAAATCAGTCCCTTCCCTCAGTGTGCATCAGGCCCTGCCCAACACATGTCCCCACGTGAGGCCTCAGGACACTCATAAACTCCTAAGTGGTGACTCAGGCTCTTTCAGGCCTCAGAAACACCTGGGGTGGGTAGGGAGAGGGGTTGTGAAGAACGCAGACTCTCCAGTGAGATTCTCATTCGTTCACCAAGTCTGGGGTGGAGCCAGGAATCTGCATTTGTAGCAGTAGCACTGAAACTAGGGTACAAATGAGACCTCTGACAACTCCTACAAACACTGCCAGTGGCCACCCATTAGTAGGTGGCAAAATCAATTCAAGGGGTGGAGACCAGCATCTTAAAAATAAGAAAAGAAAGGAAAAATATAAAACATTGTTCATTGTAAGGGTTTTTTGCTTGTTGCCGTTAAATATAGTACAGGTACTACATGTGTGTATTACATACATGTACTGTGTATGAGCAGTGGAGTTGAATGTATTTCTTCCTGAGAGTCATGGTCAAAAATGTTTGAAAGCTGCTGCTCTAAGGTGACTTCTGGAGCCTTGATGGGAGTGGAGAGAGCTGGACTTGAACTTTAGGGCTTGCCTAGGCAGGACACCCTGAGCTAGGCACAGAGAAGAATGGACACCTTTACTATTTTCGTCATCCTGTAGATTTATTGAGCACCTGCCTATGTCCTGGGTCGTGTTTAAGACAATGTGAATACAACCATAAAGGAGAACAAAGTCTACTCTCCTGGACAAATAACACAAATGGAAATGCAATATGTCAGTAGGTGATAAGGGCTAGGAAAAGACTCAGGCAGCATAGGAAGGGGAGCTGGACAGAGGTGCTGATCTAGAAAGGCCGATCTAGGAGGTCTCTCAGAGGAGCTGTCCTGGGCCTGTGCCCTGGATAAACACAGCAAGTACGCCTGGAGAACATTTGGGGGAGGAGCTTCCCACACAGAGGGACTGGCAATGGGCAAAATGTCTTTTTATGCCATGGCCTCTGCTCCCCCCTCGCCAAAGAACTGTGCACAATTTACATTCTGAAAAAGGCACTGCAGGGATATTTACACACCCTCACACACGATAAAATATTCATTAGCCCCTTACTGTGTATGACCTACAGTAGGAATGTATTTATTTTTATAAAACTGGAATTACCTGTAAATTCTGCTCTGTAACCTGCCATTTCACTTACTCACTTATGACATTTGGTTTGGGACTTTTTTTTTTTTTAACTTTTTGGTATCAAGCACTGGTGAATGTCTATGGGGAAGAACAGTTCTCCCCTGGCCTTTACCGTCCCTCAGACCTGCTCTTCAACCTCAGAACCCAGCCAGCATCTGCCTGCCCGGCGGGGGCCCTGGTCTATCACCAGCCCTGCCTTGCCCTGTCCCCATGCCTCTTTCCTCTTCAGACCTGATCCAACCAGTATCTCTGGTGTCAAGGCTGGAAGTCATCTGACTGAGGTTTGCACGGTTTCCAGGAGTGGCAAGAAGGCTGCCGATGCTACGGCTTCTTTTCTCCTGTGATGTTCTCACAGTACAACCAACATCAACTGTCACCTTTCAGAAGAACTTGGCAGCCTACCAGTGAAGACAAACTCAGACCACATGGGTCCCCTGTGAAGTCCAGACCCCGAAGGAGAGAGAGTCCTTTCTGCTCTGGCCAGATCAGACCAGACCAGACTGTATGAGACCAGATCTCATTTCCAGAGGGCTCTTAGGAACAGTTCACTTCAGAGGACGGACAATATCAAACTGGGCAAGTCCAGGAGAGAAAAATCAGTTCAGGCAGTAAAGAATCGTGAACTAGGATTATATTTATAAAAGGCAGGTTTGGAGGCATTGGTAGTGTTAGGCTGAAGGGAAAAATGGTGAGGGAGAAGAAGGGGGTGCATGAAATTATGTTGCTGCCCCGGCTGGTGTGGCTTAGTGGATTGGGCCGAAGGGTCGCTGGCTCGATTCCCAGTCAGGGCACATACCTGGGTTGTGGGCCAAGTCCCCAGTAGGGGGCATGTGAGAGGCAACTGATCAATGTATCTCTCACACATCGATGTTTCTCTCCCTCTCTCTCTCCCTTCCTCTTTCTTTAAAAGTGAATAAATAAAATCTTGAGGGAAAAAAAAAGAAATTATGTAGTTTACACCCATAGCATTCTATCTTGTGTCCTAAACGGCTGTCCATGACTGTCTTCCCCTTTCATTCTTTATTCAAAAATACTAAGTGAAGATCTGCTATGTGCTAGATAGACCTGTGCTGTCTAATACCATAGCTACTAGCCATATGTGGCTACTTAAATTTAAAGTTAAATACAATTTAAAATTGGGTTCTTCAGTTGTATTAGCCACATTTCAGGTATTCAACAGCCACAGGTGGCTTGGGGCTAGCATATTGGACAGAGCAGATATAGAACAGTTCCATCAGAGTAGGATGTTCTACTGCAGTGCTCTGCTAGACCCTCTGTTAGACACCTGCAATAGATACAGGTGTAGTAAGACTGGGTCACTGCCCACATGGAGGACACAGGAAAGAAAGAGACAAGTAAATGAAGAATCATGCTGTGTTGGGGATAGTGTGAGGGGCTTTGGAAGCACAAAGGAAGGACAGCTAATGCAGTCTGGAGGGAGAAAAACAGGGAGAAGTTACAAATGAGTCCTACAGCCTTGCCATGGTTGATTAGTGAATGGTAGTGCCCCTGCACTCAGAAAGAATAGAGGAAGAACAGGTTTTGGGGGAAGATAATGTTTCCAGTGTGAGTCATGTCAAGGATGAGGTGTCTTTTACATACCCAGGTGGAGATGGGCAGGAAGCAGGTGGATATACAGGTCTGGGGAAAGTCTGGCTAGAGATAGCAGTTTGGAAGTCTCAGGTGCCTTAAACCTAAAGCACATTGTGTGTAGGGGCGGGGGCTACATCCCCAGAGCTGAATCATTTTTGAGGGCAGGGATCTGGTAAGTCAGCTGTTGCTGTACTGAACCTAGCCCAGTGCCCCAGGGCAAAGCAATTAGTCTCTCTTGGTTGAAGGTTGCCAGGCTGTTATAGGGAAGAGGGATTAAGTGTGTAGGGAGAGCCCTCAGCTCTGAACTAAGATCAGTGTTACAAGAGACAAGTGTGTAGATTCCATGTCCTGACAGGAGGAAGTCTAACAACAAGCCGCTGACCAGAAAGAAATGAGAATATCATCGAGGAAGTGTCAACATGGGCTAGAGGAATCCCATCAGGGATGCTGTGGAGGGGACTCCCAATCTGGGGAAGATAGACCTGATCGCCAACCATGATATTCTGTAAAGGAAAATGTCCCTCACCACCCCCATCCCCGTTCCCACAGGCATCTACCTTTCAGAAACTTCCCAAATCTTCACTGAAGGCAGTTTTGCTGATAGATCAGCACTGCAGGAGGCGCCTACTAGGATGCAAAAAATTGGCTAAGATTTCTACATTCATTCATTTATTCATTCATTTATTCAACAAGCCTTTACCAAGTCCTGTGCCATGAACTAAGAATATAGACATGAAGGGACTGTAAAAGCAATGTGATTACAGGTATAAAAACTTTGTCTTGTAGCTGCTGTTAGTTTCTAGAACTGTCTTACCATTGGATCTCAAGAAGGTACTGAGGGGTCTCTTTGGTATGGTAGTGGGCCATTAAGGTTTGATGAAAGACAGAATGAAAGGAATAAGGGATTGAGGGACTTCGGGAAGTGTCCAAAGGAGGGCTCTCTGCTTGGGTGGAATCAGAGGAAACTCCAAAGAAATAAAGCAGAACCTCTATCCGGGCGAATAACAATTTAAAAGGTGATATTTATTAAGGGTTTTCTCCGTAACTATTTCTGTTGTACCCGCTTTCCTTACGTTATATAGATTTTCTGGCAGCGTGGTGTTGGGCACATCTGTCCTTTTCTCGGGAACCTCATCAACGCATTGTTACACTGAGAAAGAGGGGTGGGGTCTTCTTGGTGGGTTCCTCAGCGAAGGCGTCAGGAGAGCGGAACCGCGGTTCAGCAGCCCGCGAGGGCGCCCGGAGGCTTTTCGCCAGAACCCCCACCCTAGCGACGCGCGCCTCGTTGCTAGGGGCGGAGGCTGGAGAAGCTGCGGAGCGCGGAGGGAATTGACGCCCGCTGGATCGGCGACCCCGACAGCCTCAGTTCCCGGCTGGGCAGCCAGCCGATGGGTATGGAGCCCGAGGGGGATGGAAGGGACTCAGCGGGCGGGCGCAAAAGTAGGAGCCTTCGCGCTCACCGGACGGCAGACGCCCACCTGGCTGAAGGGAGGAGAGAGTTCGGAGGGCCGGCTTAGATTGGGTGGCGCTGGATTCCCTTTGGGGGCGTCCCTGGCCCCTTCCCCACCAAACACACATGAAAAATAAGCTTTGGCTTAGTTTTGCATGGACTGGACGAGGGACATTTGTGAGCTGAAGAGCCAGAAAGGGAAAACTGCACACAGGTTGTCCTCACAAGTTGGCGCAACCTTGGAAACTGGCCTAGTATTGATTCCCTGTGTGAGCCCAGGCGAGACCTACTTATTCTCTGGGCCACGGTTTCCTCATTCGTACCGTTAGAGGGTTGAATTAGACCGTCTTCCACATGCTTCTACAGTGATTTTGTGTTTGAGCTTTGGTTTCCATGCCTACATTTGGTCTCCCAGAGTGTAGGTTAGATGGGTGCAGAGGGAGACACGGAGACAGCGATACGAAATCAGCTTTTATGTAATTTAATATTTTTTAATTTACTTATTTTTTAGAGAAAGGAAGAAACATCGATTTGTTGTTCCACTTATTTGTGTGTTTATTGGTTGCTTCTTGTATGTGCCCTGACCAGAGAGAGAACCCACAACCTTGGTGCAGGGGTACAATACTCTAACCAACCGAGCTACAAGGTCAGGTAAAATCAGCATTTAAATGAACAGTGGACCAAGAGTCTAAGGAAATGAAGTCCCAGCTCTGACCCTGTGTGACCTTTAGCAAGGTGCAACCCTCTGAGTCCCAGTTTCTTCATGGAAAGTGGCTATATGCTGGAGTATATCAAGGAATATGGCACTTGAGAGCTAAAAGATAATTCTCTGAGTTATGTTTAGAGTGACTCTTGGGTATCTCAGAGTCTTTGGGTTGCAAACTGGGGAAGAAATGGATCCTGGGATTCAGATTTAGGCCCAGTTCCATCAGGAACCAACAAGGACACCCAGAACCATAAGTGAGTTTATGGCTTTCCCAAGTTCTTGCCATCTTTCCAGGCCTGAAATTGAATGAGGCAGGGTAACTGCTCCCCGAAGGATTTGCTGCTCAGCAATTTTAAATGACCTTTATATTTTGGAGTCCTTAAAAATCTTCTTGCCAAACAGACTGTTTACCTTAGTATGCCATTCATTCATTCATTCCTTCCTTCTTTCATTCTTTTAATCATTCAACAGATACTTGCCTTGCATCCATCCTTCCAGGCTATGCTTGAAGCACAGATATAAAAATGAACAAGACACCATCACTTCTCTCAAGAATATTATGTGTTTATAATATAAACAGTGGAAGATAACTGAATAGTATTTCCATTTTCATTTCTTAGATTCATCAGCTCATAATAAATCACAACATGGACATTATCCAAGTACATGTACTTTGTTTTTAAGATTTTAAATGGCCTTGGTATATAATGTAATAAATTCTTAGCGTTAGTGTGATCAATCACTCTGGTCAGAGGACAAACTTGTCTTCAGTTTAATATCCTCCAGACTTACATATGCATCTGTATCTGCTCTCTGTGTATATTTATGTATGTTTAATGTATGTGTATAAGAGCAGTAGTGATAAGAGTGAAATTGCTACTTTCAGTATTGCTATCAATCATGTTAGTAACCTTCATTTACAACCAATGGTTTGCCAGGCTGAACTGAGGGCTTTATATGCACTACTTTTCTTTTTCCTTTTTAAAAATTTTATTTGTTCACTTATTTTTAGAGAGGGGAAGGGAGGGAAAAAGAGAGGAAGAGAAACATCAATTGGTTGCCTCTCATATGCCCCCAACTGGGGACCTGGCCTTCAACCCAGGCTTGTGCCCTGACTGGAATTGAATTGGTGACCTTTCAGTTCACAGGCCAGCACTCAATCCACTGAGCCACACCACCAGGGTGCCTCTGAAGATTTTTTTTCTTTTCTGTTGTTCAAGTATAGTTGTCTCCATTTTCACCCCACCATGCTCTGCCTCTGAAGATTTTTGATAAACAGAAGTACTATGAGTAAAATAAAATTGCTTAATGGTGCATTTAAATATATTCTATTTTGCATATTTTAATAGAAGTATAATTAACATTATGGTATACTTTCCCTAAAAATCTTTGAATTTTGTAGAATTCTTTGTGAAGGAAAACTACACTTAACAATCTCTAATTAGCAAGGTCCTTAATTTACCTTATAATCCTCCTTTCAGTGCAAACAGGCTCAGACAGAGAAGAGATTAATTTAAGCATCTTTACACTAATCACAGAGATTAGGAAGTGGCTGCCTGAACTATTTTCCAAAGTGTAAACATTACAAAGCATTGAATACCGCAGCTCACCAAGAAGAGCCTATTGGTTTGGGGTAAGTAATTCTAAAAGTTGTCTTTTCCTTAGAATGTTCCATGAATATTCTTCAGGTGGAAAGTATGGCTCTGTGAAGATACCAGCTAAGAGTCCAATCAGTTTTAAGCAGAGACAGTCCATTTATAGCATCTGCAGGTCCCAGCGACCTAGATCTGTGAATGGCATCTGTCCTTAATTTGATGACAACGTTGAAAAAATGGGTTAGGCTGGCAGACAGGACGCCCTGCGACCGCTATCAGTCTACAAACAGTACAACATCCCAAGCTTTTTGCGAGCTATCCTGGAATTTTTTCTGTCGGCACATCTGGTGCTTGTCATAGAGAACTCTAGAATGTCTACCCTGAGAGGGACTTGAGATTCACTGCTTCACAAATGTTTTGTCACACTGTGCACGCCACTTCAGGAACAAAGATGAATATGACAGGGTCCTTCCTCTTAGGGAATACATTGTCTTCCGAAAACCATTTGGTCTGATGTCACATTTTGTAGATGGGGAGGCTGAGGTGTGGAGTGGGGAATGGAGGAACTCAGGGACGCGTAGTGAGATGAGGCAGAGCTGGGGCCAGCACCCGGGGCCTTGGTGCCACCAACACCGTTCTTTCCACTGATTGTGCTTCTATGCTGGTGACCAATTCTTTTCAGGAGGTCACCTCCGGCAGCCTCTCAAAATGCAGGCTGAGATTCTTCTGGAAAACTATTTGTTAATGGTAACGAGAGGATTGAGAATATTTGGCGAGTTTTAGCTGCTGTCTCCTTATAGACACTTCTTTCTCAAACTAGGCTCGCTGTGCCCATTAGAAACTCATCTCCTGGAGCTTCTTTAAGCAGAACCCCAGAAGAGATGGGCACTGGGTACTCCCACCTCTCCAGTTACTTCCCTCTATCCTTTGGCATCCTAGGGAACAGCTAGTTGCAGAGGACAACAGAGCAGCTGAGATTAGCCCCTAGTCACATACCTTTAGTCCCAGCAGATGTCCATGGTAGCCTCACCTTCTGGTTTCTCTCTCTTTCTCCCTCAGTTTAACCTGTGCAGGACCTATAGGAGGTGTTTCCTGATTGAGCACATGGATGAGCATCTGTCTTTCTCTCCACTTCTAGCTTTGTTAGTTGTTGGGGGCAATACAATCTGGAAAACATTTAGTTTTTTTTTATCCTAATATAGTACATCATCCATTTTTGACATTATTTAAGTTCTAGGTCAGTGGTTCCCAAAATTTTTTGGCCTCAGGACTCCCTTTCACTCTTAGAAATTACTGGGGGCCTCAGAGAGCTTTCATATTAGTTCTGTTTTTGTTTATCTGCTAATGCATTCTTGTAGGGTTCATTCCCAGGGCCACAGGAGTGAGGCAGGGAAAGGAGGGAACGCAGAAGCATATGATTAATTAGCCTTTAGGGAAAAAAATACATCTGTACATGACCATCGTGGGGGAGGAACACACTTTCTTCCGCCTCCAGCATTCTCTTGGCGGGTCTCACAATCAGATGGACAGGATGCAGATTAGTAAGAGAAAATAACTGGGTTTGTTACTTATGGGTACCCCATACACATGAGAGAGTCAGAGACCCCACATGCAGGAGAGGTTCAGAGATAGAAAGGGGGATCAGGCATATAAGACAGCCTGAGCTAGGGCTGAGGTCATGCTCCTTGGGGGCTTCCAAGGGTCGTTGAGGGGTGATAAGAAGAGCAGATGTTTGGTAAATTAAAGTCTGCCTTGACATATAGGTGGGTCAACAATGTTATTGCTGATAATACCTTATTAGGGGCAAGGCCCCTGATTCAGGTTCTAGGTCCCTAAGAAGGGCGGTGCAGAAGTTTTTCTTGAGCCTGAAGCTAAAATTGCCTGTAGCTCAAAACAGTCCCACAGAAGCGCATCTTGGGGTGCTCGTTGTGAACCCCCACACCATCCTGCCATCATTGTGCCCAACAAAATTAACAGTATATATTGTTCTTTTCACTGAACAGGAACACAACTTCCAGCGGCCGCAAGGGATGCTGGTCCTCGGGCGTCGTCTGCAGTGAGCTCTGCCTCAGAAGCTTTTGTGCAGGTCCCGTGCCAGGATGGGGAAGCTGCAAAGCAAACTCAAACACAGCGCCTACAAATACAGGTACCCCAGTCCTGCCTTGGGACCCCAAGTTTTACCAGGCCCCATTAAAGTTCTCCATAAAGAAAGAGAAGGCCCAGAGCAAGTACTGGTGACCTTCCCTAAACTGTCAGTTCGCTCAGTTTTCTTTTGGATAAGAAACGGCATGGTAGCTTAGTGTCTGCAGCTCAACAGAGAGGCGCCCTACATCTCTGGAATGATCTCTAGAGTGGGTAAGGACTCCTGGCTTCTCGACTTCAGGACTCCCCTTTGGCAGACTCAGTCATTCTGCACATCTGCAGAGTTAATAATACCACTTCGGCAATGTCACGGGGTCTCCTCGTCCATCTTTCTTCTCAGCCGGCCTGAACTGCTACCTTCGCCCACTCTCCTTCCTCTTGCTCCACTGTGCACTCCCGTACCACTGTACCCCCATTCTCCGTCCTCTCTTAAGCAGACCCGATGCAGTTATAGAAGAGAGAATTCAAACTAGAGCTTTTCAAGAGTATAGCCCAGCTCACGTGGATACCGTCTCTGCTGTTGCTGCTCTGGACCCAGACCTGTGTGTCTCCGGAGGAAACGATGAGGTGGGACCCCGCAGTGCTTCCCAGGGAGCTGCCGCATTGCAGAGAAGGGAAGGTGCGGGGGAAGCGAGCGCTGCTTTTCCGTTGCCGGCAGCAGTGTCGGCTACTGTGGAACTGTGGTTTTAGAATCAGTCCGGGTTTAAGTCCCTTCTCTTACTTTGAGCAAATCTTTTAATTTTCTTGAACTTCAGTCTCTTTTTTTATCAAATGGGAATAATAATGCCAACCTCCCAGGATGCTTGTGAGGATTCGGTGGTAAAATCCTTAGCACTGTGCCTCCACTTGCCTGTTATAAATGACCAGAGTTGCTCCAGCCAGTCCATTTTCACACCTGCACACAGACACGGGAGTTGCTTGTCAGCAAAAGGAGCCTCCTCGTCTTGTCTTTTGTGCTGCTCCACTGGTGCGGGTCGGCACTCTTTCCTCCTCTGTGCTGCGCGGCCTCCCCCTGTCCTTTGAGTCCTGCTGCTTTCGCTCCGCGGGTTTGGATCTGTCAGAGCGCGCGCAGCTAGGATGTCGGTAGCGAAAATGTTGATTCTTTTGTGATAAGGCCTCTCGTTTTCAATAGCCTTTCAGAATCTTAAAATTTCATTTTCACACTATTTCCCTCACTTTCAGATACACACATTTTCACATTTTAACACCTCTGAAATCTGCATGCATTTGAAAATTGAAAAAAAAAAACATAATTTAATTGGGAGCATTTTTGTCTTAAAATCTGTATCATCTTAGACATACGAAATTTTATTTATATGAGCTTCACCTGTGAAGGGTAGATGGGCAAGGATTAGCATCTCCATTTTGTAGATTGAGAAACTGGGATTTAGGTCAATGCTAACATGCTTCTTACTCTCTAACAATGAAATACAGAGACGGGGCCAGAGAGTGCTTTGGAAATCCCATTTAGTGGAATAAATGCTTACAACAAAATATTAAAGCATATACCTAGAGGGAAAAATGGAAAAAAGTTTTAACAATGGTTCTCTCTGGCAGGTGGGATATGAGGTTTTTTGAAATTAAAAACAAAGTACAGTCTGTTTCACAATAAAGGGAATATACTGAACCCTAGTGAACTGTATACCTACAAATGATTAAAAAGATGGCAAATTTAAAAAGCTAAAATAAAAATGCAATACATTTAGGGAAAAATCTAGTCCCATGTGGAACTCTCCTGCAGCATCTACAGCCAGAACCTCAACCTGAAGCAGTTTTCCTCAGGTTGGGTTAGCCCAAACCCATCAATAAGGGTCAGAGGGGCGGCCCAGGAGCCAGGAGAAACAGAGCACTGGTCAGGAGAAGAGACGGAACTCAGAGTACAGGGTGTGAGGAGGGACACAATAGAGCCCGGGTGCTCGATGCAGGTCGCTGGACTGAGAGGGAGAAGTTAGAGAATGAAGGAAGGCTTGTTGTTCGGTTAAATGAATATTTGGTTAAATCAAAGTATGCTAATGCCTCTCTGCAGACAGTTGTGGCCTACAACTGGAAAACTGGGAAGGTGGTGAGAAGGTTCCAAGGACACGAGCAGGAAGTCACCAAGGTAAAATTGTCAGCTGGCCGTTATCAGGGAGGGAACTTGAAACTGAATGCAGGGACACCTAATCACTCTAGATGGTAAGAGTGGTTGGATATTCCGTCTTAAAAGAAAATGCAAGGCCTTTCTATCCGAGGCTGTGAAGCCCTGCTCCAGGAAAAGCAGAGCAAACCATTCACTCAGCTCTTGGTATAGGTATATGCGACATAATTTTTCTTTTGTTATTAAATAGCTGAGCTATTTTGATAGCTCAGGTGGAAAATAAAGAGTAACACTCCCTGGCCGATCCTAACTCGACAGGAACACGCACCGGAAGCTCACTGTGGCTGACCAGAGTTGCAGAAGTGACAGTTCTCTATGCCTAGGAATCTTTTAGCCTAGTTGGGGAAATTTTTAAAAAGCCAACAATAGTTAAATAAAAATTAATTTGTTCAATAGCTTTACAGAGTACTGACTTTCCAGCAGAAGTGATAGAGAATGCCAATTTACATGACTCCCTGCAGTCCACCTAAATGAACCAAAAGGTAGGATGTAATCTACCGTAATGAAACTCGGCATCACCCACAGTCCCATTGCACAGAATAGGGTATTTGCCGGCCAGTTTCAGCGCTTTTGGAACCAGACTGAGCGAGAACACCAGGCTCTGACACACTTACCCTCAGGCCTCTTCCCCGCTGTGAAGTGCAGTGGGACGGGCTCACCCGCGCTTTCTTCCCTGAGCAGGTCGCCTGTGTCTACAAGTCAAACCAGTTCTTCAGCGCCTCTCGGGACAGGACAGTCATGATGTGGGACCTGCACGGACCTTCACAGCCGAGGCAGCGGTTCTCGGGCCATGCCATGGCGGTCACGGGAGTGGCCGTGAGTCCAGGTAGAGGATGCAGAGCTCTTCCCAGTGCCACTGTACTTTCTGAAACGCCCTCTTCCAAGTGCAGCTCATGGACCATCTTCTTGCTGTTGTTTCCAAAGGCTCATCACGGCTGTGCACTGGCTCTCGGGACAACACCCTACTTCTGTGGGACGTGGGGACCGGGCAGTGTGTGGAGCGAGCTTCAGTCTCCAGGAACTTGGTACGAACTCAAACTCGCTACAGGGCCGGGCAGCAGGAGGGAGGATGGGGCGAGGGAAAGGGCCTGGGCAAGAGATGGGGAGCCCCACGACCAGGTGTTGGAGGCCTGGGTCTTATTACCGCTCACCCCTAACTCTGTGTCAGACCCCAGCCCCTCAGGGTTATCGAATTAGATCTCTCAAAGTCTCTGCTCCAGAGAACAATTCCACTAGTTTATATTGGAATCTTAAATGGTGTCGTCACTTATTCCTTCAAAACACAGTTCTTTCTTCTGTGGGCCACGCACTGTGCTTAGAGCAGGTCAGTGACTACGGACACAGTCTCTGTCCTCCAGGAGCTCACAGCTTAAGCTCTGGGCTCTGCATAAACTACATTATGTGGAGAAATAAGTATTACACTTTGCTTTCTGTATAATTTGCTCTGTTTATGAAAACCAGTGTTTTCTGGTAGCAGACTGGTGTATAAACTCCATAGTCTTTGGGGTCAGTCAAAGCTGCGTTCAAATCCTCGATCCATCACTTTTTAGCTGTGTTATCCCAAGAGAGACTTACTTAGAGTCTCAGTGTCTACATTTATAAAACGGTGAGAATTACATCACCTGACATGGTAGACGTTTCTGTAGTGGTCCTCAAATGTTAACCGTAGTTTTCTTTCCCAGTTTTGAAGACAACTGTCAGTGACAAGATATGCTTGCCGTATGCCTTCCCAATGTGTGGAGGCTCCTGGGAAAAAAGAAAATCCTCTTACTTTGGGTTGTTCTGAAGAGTCTTTCATGCCTGTCCACCAGGGGCCTGTGGGGGTGAAATGAAGGAAGAACACTTCCTGAACCCTCTGTGGCCTGGGCTAGGGTTTCAGTGGTCCCACGTTAGAACGGGGGCTGGTCTCCTGTGCTGCCGCAGGCCAGTGGGTCTTTGCCATGTGTTTGGGGTTCAGGCACTCTGAGTGCACACATTTGGGTGCTGACCACCAGCCCAGCTGCTACCCCTGGCGCTGACAACCTAGGAGATGCAAGGAGAGTGTGACTGGTGGGTATGGGCAAACATAAAACCCCTCCCTCTAAGTCAAATTTCCTAGTTCAGCATCCTTGAGAGATGGTGCAGAGATACTATTTAGCATAGTTGACAGGAATTTCAGCAGGGGAATTACCTGGTGTGGACACATTTTGAAAATTATGCTTCTTCTAGGTCACGCACCTGTGTTGGGTCCCCCGCGAGCCATATGTACTGCAGACTTCCGAAGATAAGACCATCAGGTGGGCTAACCGAGTGGCAGTGAAGGTGTTTCTGGTGAAGGTTTGTGGCCCCCTGCACTTACATGACGCTGTTCCCACTCTCCTTCTCCACATTGCTGTGTCCTTCCCAGGGCCTTCTGCACCTCTGCCCCTCGCTAGTGCTGGGGCCTCTCTGATCTGGCCCCACAGAGTCATCTGAGTAGATGGTGAATGCCAGTCTGGCAGGGGGAAGAAAAACCCTGTTCTGATTGGTTTCAAAGCAACCGAGTCTTCCTGCTCCTACTGTGTGAACTTCAGGGTCAGTCACTTGCTCCTCCCACCACTTCAAACTGCCTAGCTCTACTCGGGCCACCTGCTGGATCCCTAACTTCCAGCCCTAGTTGAGGGGAGCCCTTCCTGGGAAAGCAGGGTCAGAATCACCATCAGGGGTGGCAAATGAAGTAAATTGCTCTTAGACCGGAGAGCATGACTAGAAACTTTGGATTTCAAAAGAGATTCTGCTTAGAAAATGGTAGGAGTGAGACAAGAGATAAAATAAAATACTACCCAGTGGACTCCATGGCCCAGGTTGGCCAAGGCCTGCAAATCCGTATCTGATTCTGGGGAGATGATCACTGCTCTGTACTATCATAGGTGTCTTTTAAAAATTTTTAAGTCACAGGCACAGAAATATCCTCTTGTCCATTGAAAGCAGTATCCCAAAAGACCAAAGTAACTTATACAATTAAGATACTTGGTCTAAATTTCTGTTAACTAGATCTTAGAATAGAAAGAGCTCAGATGTCACTCCGCTACTTTCTGCCCGCTTTGGAGTCTCTGAGACTGATCCGGTGCATGCCGCCCACCGTTTCAGGTGTGCTGTGGCTCCGTCTAACTGGCGGAGCAGCAGAGGGCCAAGGCTTTTATGTTAGCAGGTGATTACAGGTGTATCTCAGACATGTTTACTGTAAACTCATGTTTGGCTTCAATTTTTTTCAGATTATGGGACAGTCGGGGGCTGCAGGTAGCTCATACATTTCCTACAAAGCAACACATTCAGACCTACTGTGAGGTCAGTGAGGATGGACACAAGTGCATCTCCTGCAGCAACGGCTTTGGAGGGGAAGGCTGTGAAGCCACGGTGAGGGGTCTTGTGAGACCCAGAGGTCTCATTGCTGATGAGCAAATAACTCACTCTGGCCTCCTGCCTGTACTGGGCTGCACTGGCAGGTCTGCTAATGGCTCAGGCCTATTCCAGGTGCAGTCTGTAAGTAATCCTTTGCCTCCCAGATGGTTCCTTCAAGAAACATCCATTAGCCTAGGCAGAGGTGTCCAACCTTTTGGTGTCTCTGGGCCACACTGGAAGAAGAAGAGTTGTTTTGGTCCACACATTAAATACACGAACACTAATGCAAACTGATGAGCAGAAAAAGGTCTTAAGTAAATGTACGATTTGGTGTTGGGCCGCACTCATAGCTGTACTGGGCCACACATGGCCTGTGGGCCTCAGGTTGGACACCCCTGGCAGGGGGAGAGTCAGGACAGGAAGGTCGTATCTTGAAGTGGCTGCTAATATCTCTCCTCCCAGCAGAACTTAGAAGAAGAAGGAGTATTTGAAGAACCAAGTGTTTCTCATTGTGCATGTGGTCCCGGTGAAGGAGGTTCCAGCTCTTTAGGAAGTTTGGAGCTCCAGGGTCAGTCAAAGGCCTACCTCAGCCCTTACCCATATAGCTTTCCTTGCAATTAATTTCGGGATAGGCTCCTCCAAAGTACCTTGGATTCCAAATTGTAGAATGTCAGTGAAAAGGGTTATCTAGTATCTAAATAGAATAATTACAGCTCCCCTTAATTAAACATTTCTCATGTGCTAGGTACTGGGCTGAGCACATTACATGTGTTATCTCATTTAATCCTTAAAACAGCTGCATGAGTTAAGAACTATTATAATTCCCATTTTACAGGGGAAGAAATAGACACAGCAAGTTGAAATTTCTAGTACAAGATCATACGTCTAGTAAGTGCTAGGTCAAGGTGTTCAATCCCAGGCTGATGATGTAGCATCTCTTCTCCAAGCTAAGCATTTCCAGCTCCTACAACTGTTCCTTAGATGGCCTGGTGTCCAGTGATTTCACTATTTTGGGGACCCAGTTCAGTTTGCTCTCCTACCTGACCATCATTCTCCAAGTGTGGGCTGATCTGCATCGGCAAGAGTGGGTGGGACTGGCGCCACCATCGTCATAGACTCTGGTCTTCATGTACCCAGGGTTAGTGACTGCGCATTCAATCAGAAGGTCTCTGCCTGTATGTACTTATGAGAAGGTGCTGCTAACTGTGGGGTCCTCACAGGACCCGCGGATACCAAGAGGCTGATAGAAGGTAGCTCTTGAGCTGTCCTAGAAAGTAGGTAACCTCACCACGCTGGAGGACGTGGAGCTTCACTTCCCTAACCATGTGTTAGTGAGGAAGACAGCAGCCCTTCTACACACCCTTAACCAGCATTGTTTGAGGCATAAGTGATGCTTAAAATCATCACTAGATGGGTGGACAGTTGGCTGTGTGGACGGGATGGATAAAGATAAGGGGTGGCTACATAAGTAGGTAAGTGGAGGGAACAGGTGGGTCATGAGATGGAGGGGCAATAGATCATCAGTGTCTTTAATGCATGACATTGGAGAAATGTGTGTGTATGAGCCAGCCTATGTCATTCATTGCTTTGCAGTTGTGGGACCTAAGGCAGACACGGAACAGAATATGTGAGTATAAGGGGCATTTCCAGACCGTTACGTCCTGTGTCTTTCTACCAAGAGCACTGGCCTGGATGCCGGTAATTGCTACCTCAGCACATGACTGCAAGGTGAAGATTTGGAACCAAGATACTGGAGGTAAGGAACCTGCTACTAGTGCTTAAAGATACGTGAAGTCCTAAAAGACTCTAAAATTTTCTTGCCATTGCTCCAGACAGCCACGCATGTCCCACCACTGTTCAGTCCCCCAGTGGTTAAGACATGACACCAGATCCCAGAATCCCTGTTCAACCTCTGGCCAGAGGCCATTACCACATAACTCCTTGAACCATGTTGTACTCATTCTGAGAGCTCAAATATGTACATTTGGCTTTTATATGTTTTCTGTGTACTTGAAAGTCCTCATCAGGGTTTTTTTAAAGATTCTATTTATTTTTTAGAGAGAGGGGAGGAGAGGGAGACACACATCAATGTGTGAGAGAAACACGATCAGTTGCCATTGATCATTTGGCTCTCACACCCCCAACTGGGGACCTTGCCTGCAACCCAGGCATGTGCCTGACTGGGATTTGAACCAGCGACCTTCCAGGTCATAGGTCGGCACTCAACCCACTGAGCCACACCAGCCAGGGCTCTCATCTGGTTTTAACTTGTGATGCTCAAGATGTCTGGAAGAGAGAACAAAAATTGCTATTTTGAATTTTTTTTTAAGAACTCCAATGAGAGCGTCAGCTCTTGGGGGTGCGGTGGAGTGAGGAGTTTCAGAAAGGCTCTGCCCTGTTTTGACTCTGAGGTTAAGGTTCAAAACTGCAGAGAAGTCAGGACGCATCAAAGCTCCAGAGGAAAAACATGTTTTAGGGAACACAGCTCCCTGGATTCTCGAGGCAGTGGTGTGCTGATCCAGCTCCCGATGGCTGATTGTTAAATGTTCAGGAATATTTAATACGCTACAGTAGGAGTATTTACACCACAGAATTTGGCAAGTGCTATGAAAAAAGGTTGTCTTTCCCTTCCAGAGAGCTGATTCACCAGCACCCCACCGCCTCCATGCTGCTCTGTCCTGGACACAGGATTCTGCCAGACACAGGAATAGTATTGGGTTGGCCCAAAAAATCGTTTGGTTTTTTTCCATAAAATGGCTCCAGTAGTGCTTAGTTGTCTTTAACTTCATTCGAAACAATTTTGTTAGATTGTATTGTGGCAGCTGTCATATCAGCATGCATTTTTAAAAAAATCAAAATTGGTGAATTTTTGTGTAACCATGTTCATATGGAAGATGGAAGAAAAGAAGCGACATTTTCAGCATATTATGCTTTATTATTTCAAGAAAGGTAAAAACACAACTGAAATGCAAACAAAGATTTGTGCACTGTATGGAAAAGGTGCTGTGACTGATCAAACATATCAAAAGTAGTTAGTGAAGTTTCATGCTGGAGATTTCTCGCTGGATGATGCTCCACAGTCGGGTAGACCAGTTGAAGTTGACAGCAATCAAATCGAGACATTAATTGAGAACAATCAATGTTCTACCTTGCAGGAGATAGCCACCATACTCAAAATAATTAAATCAATAAAGTTGCTGGAGAAAATGAAAAATGCATCTTATTTTGGGGAAAACTACATGTACTTTTTGGCCAACCCAATGTTAACTTCGAGAACCACAAACCAAATCGCTCCCACAGTAATCTTCCAGAAATTCAGGGCCCAGCAGGGGAGGAGGGGTGGTCCCCTCAGAGAAAAGAGGCAAGAGCATGTCAGGTGGCACCAAGCTAAACTTGCAAGTGAGGACAGCCCCATTGCACCCTCACGGGGAGCTGCCCTCTCTAGTCGCCCAGGTGTGACTTGTGGGAGGTGGGAGAAGCAGCTTTTCCGCTTCCATGATCATGAACCTGACAGGGAGAACAAGCTGCCCCCCCGAGGTGTGCCCGTAGTTCTGAGAAGGCTCCAAGTTGCAGATGGAGGGAGACTGGGTCAGCTGGAAGCCCTGACTGCCCTTCAGGTTTCCCCATTGTCCTGCCTGAAGGGACCGAGACCCTGGGAAGCCAGCAACTGAAAATCGGTATCCCTGTCTGTTTTCCTCTGCCCTGGCCCTGCTTTGTTCTCAGGGCAGGTCACTGAGGGCAACTTTTTAACATGTCCTTGCCAGTGAGGCCCCAAGTGTCTGAACATACTTCTAGCTGGTGTATGTCCACCCTCTTTGGTCTGTGTGCCATTCTTGATAGTGGGAGTCATGGGGTTGACCCAAGTTCTGACATCCCCGCTGGTGCGTGTTCCTCTGCAGCATGGGATGCATCTCTTGTCGGGGTCAGATACAGAGAGCACATGCTTTAGTCCCATGGCTTTCTTGCAAAGACATTGCATTTTGTGATGTTGCACTCTTGGCCTGAGCTGCTGGTTACCCTCTTCCTCCCCAGCCTGCCTGTTCACCTTGTCTCTGGATGGATCAGGACCCTTGACGTCACTGGCTGTTGGCGACCCCACCTCCTTACTGTGCGCCAGTTTCCGCAGAGGAATTCACTTGCTCAGAGTGGACCACAGCCGAGGGCTGCAACTGCGGGAGGTGGCAGCGTTCTGAGGCCAGGAGACATTTGCCGGACAATATCACACCGTGGCCCCTCCTTTCTCAGTGTGGCCTTGTGTTTCTCCGTGTTGTCTTCACAGGAGGGTGCTGCAGGGCTGCTGTTCTTGGCTCAGGTTCACTTAGAAGGCATATCAGTGTTAGTTTAAGGCCACTGGTTCCAAATCAGGTGCAGAGTTTAGGAACGTGGACGAACATAAGGTTCTCAAGCTAAAGCTAAATCCACATGCAAGTTGTAGTGAGCTCTTGGGACTGCTCTTCAAAAGAACAGTTTGTGGCTCAAAGTGGTACCCTGTAGGTCTCTGAAAGGGATCTCTGTGAGTCAGGACACAGTGTCTGGGTCTCTTGAGCTGACCTTTTCCATGTCTCCACAGAAGGAACAAAAGCAAAGGGGAGAGAAACCGTTTTGCTTGGCTCAAAATGATCTACCTGGGAAAGAATAGTGCAGCGCCGTAGAGGAAGTAGATTGTAGACACGATATTAAGGTCCAATCCCTGCTCCTCAGCAAAGTGAAGAATCAAAGTCAGGGCAAGAAAGCAAAAGCCTTGGCTTCTGCTCAAAGCAGTAGCTGAGAGGGTGGCAAATCCCTGTGGGTTCCTGGTCCCTTCTTAGACTGGTGCAGAGGTTGTGAGAAAGTAAGACCCAAGACGTCTTGAACAGGCTGACAACCCCAAGGAACTTGTCCAGGATTATGGGAGTTATCAAGCTGGTTCTGTGGATAAAGAAATGGAGAGGTTACAAGATTAAGGCTTAACGTTTTTCATTTGTGTATTTTAATATTTTTATTTGGTTTTATGTAAACTCTCTAAGGAATGGCCAGAGTGAGGTAAAGGGAATGCCTGCAATGCAACAACAATAGAGCATAGAGAAGAGGTAGAGGCATGGACTCCACTGTGCACTGGCCATCGAGCCCCCTCCGTGAGGAGGGGCAGGTGCTCAGGTGTGCCGGTGTGGTCCCAGGAGGCCAGTCCCCAGCTGGCGCTCACAAGCCCCCATTCCTCTAGGGGAAATCCAGTTCCTCCTGCCTATAGGCAAGTGCATGCCTAAGGCACTTGCCACAGGAGTATTCCCTTTCTGATGAGTCCCAGCCAAAGGAAGATTTTGCCCTTGCCTGCCTCGATGCCCATGGCTGACAGCCACCTTCCTGTGCCCCCTGCTCCTCTTTAAGTCCAGCTCCCCCAAGCCGTCTCCACCAACTGGGGAGGAGAATCTTAAGCTGCTGCAAAGCATCCAGCCTGAGTTTCAATCTTCCAGTTCTCCATTTAGCTGGATGATCTTGGGCAAGTTGTGAAATCTCAGCTTCCTCACTTATTATGTAGGGCCATAATCATACCTTCCTCACAGGGCTGTTCTGAGGACTAAACAGAACTGTATTAAATGCCAAGCAAGGCAGTAGGTGCTTATAAGTGGTAGCCATTGTTAGTTATTGCCCTCTGTGCAGAAAAAATGTTCTCTCTACTACATGAATCATCTACCATTACTCATCCACTCTCCTTAGATTTTATCTTCTAAGCTTCAGTCATTGCTCAGCCTCCCCTTTGGTCTTGGCACTCTGAAAGAACAAAGGGGTAGTGAACCTGGGAGCTGCGTCATTGAGCACCTGCAGGTGGCTGAATACATTTATTCTCACTCCCATTCCAATTGTCATTCCCATTTCACAGAGCAGGACTCACACACACAGGTAGGAAAGGGAAGAACTGAAATTTGAACCTAGGCCAACCTGACTCAAAGCTGGATTACTTTCCTCCCTTTCCCTTTGCCTTTGGATGATGTCACAAAGTTCACGTTGGAAATGTATAGAGACCATGAAATTGTTGGTGCATTTTCTAGACCAGTTATTAACTTTTTGGCTCCAAGGAGATCTTCCTGGCCAGATGCCCAGGAGCAGTAGACAAGTGTCTCGGGGAAAGTCCCAGAGCACCTATTAGTGCTACAGCTGACCCTTTCTTCTAGAAGGGAAGAAGGCCGTTGGGAGGGGTCCCGGGGGGAGGAACGGGCTGCTATGGGAGGGAGCACACCTGTGAGGAAGCAGGGGGCCTCTGATGAGTCAGCAGGGCTCTGGTACAATCAAATTGTTCCCCTAAACTTGACGCATGTGCTTGATGTGTAAGTGCCTTATCTGTGCATTTCAAGTAGAAAAGAGATTAATAAATGTAGATGTTTTGTAGGACTTTTCAGTGTTATGTGCCCTATCCAGGAACCCTCAGCACCTGAGATCCAGGCTGCTACGGCGCATTCATTCGCCCTTGAACTCTTCATGTTAGGGGCGGCCCTGCTAAGCCACAGTGAGGGGCTTCCCAAGGACAGCTGATTTTTTTCCCAGGAAGGTGGATAAGCTCTTGGATCTGGCCAGTCATGAATTTAAAATGTAAATACATTTGTATCTTGTATATTCACCATTTAAATACATGCATGTAGTTAAGGGGGGGAGTGCTGGTTATTAATGACCTTCATTTTGACACAGGAAATACAAGTGTAAGACTCGGGTCACTTGGTGTTTTTAACCTTTTAATACTGGAAAGAGGGGACTTAGCTATCTCTGAGTAGCCTTTGGAAACATAATGATTAAAGAACAGCTTCATCGTAAAGAATGCGCTGACTGCTTAGCTGTTTCCTGAAATTGGCACCTCTCTCTGGCACAGGCTGCCCGGCTAAGACTGTGTTCCCAGCGAGGCATGGCCATGAGAATAAGTTCTTGTCAGTGGGTGGTGAGTGGAAGTGATGTGCATAGTGACTTCCACCTTGTTCGCTTGGAAGAAACACATGTGTCCAGGATTCCCCCCTGGGGTCCCTCCCAGCAGCCAGAATGCAGACCGCCAGTAACAGCTTCGACATCCAGATGAGCACAAGGTGATGCACCAGCAGAAAAGAAGGAAGCTGGGGCCCCAGAGAACCTCAAGGAGCTGAGCTGCTCCGGCAGCCTGACCAGCTGGACTGTGACTTGAAAGAGAGATGAACTGCATTCTTTTTAAGCCAATTTATATGTCTTTAACTTTTGATTCAAATATGCCATCGTAAAGCATTTCAGACACTTTAAGTTTGTAGCTTTTTGAACACACTGTAGTCACCAGTGCCTAGATGGAGAAGCGTGATGCACCCAGGAATGCAGATGGCCTCCCGCATCCTGCTTTCCAGGAATCTGCCAAGGAATTCACAACATCAAAGTCGTTTTGTCTGCTGTTCTATTTTATGTAAATGGAGTCAGACTGTATTGTAGCCGATGGAAAATGTGGCAGCAATGTCTCCCATTCCTGTATGTCTGAGCTTTTGCAATGTGACTTTTTCTCTTCAGTAGGCAGGGTCTGCTTCCCCAGCCCTTGAACCTGCACTGGTCTTTTGGCTTGGTTGGACTGACAGCATCCATTGAGAACAAATGCTACCCAGCCTGTGTGAGGCGCGGGCTTCAGAGCCCTTACGGCTTCACTTTCATCCTCTTGGAATGCTGCTCTGAGATCTCCGTGTCCGGAAGGTAACCTGGGCCACATGGAGAAGAACCAAGCACCACCGGGTATATGCGTGAGGTCACCTTGGACCTTGCAACCCCGCTAGATCTGCAGCCAAATTCAGCCACCGGTGAAATCAGAAGAGAAGCCACCGCTGTCCCATACAATCATGAAAAATAATGAATCACTGTTTTGAGACACTAAGTTTTGGGATAGTTTGTTATTCAATAGATTTAAGTGAAACCAGTATATGCTTTTATTTTGGCCAGGCAATTTTTGTTCAACATGTTTGGAAGATTGATTCATACTGTTGCATGCAGTGGAATATTATTCCTTCCCATTGCTGTAGAGTATTCTAATGTGGGACAATATTATAATTTATCCACTACTGATGGGCTAGCTTCTAGTCTGGGGCTCTTACAAATGGTGCTGCTGTGAACATTCTAATATGTCCTTTGGTGAACATATGCGTGCATTGTGTTCAGTGTGTAATTAGAGGGGGGCCTTTCTGGGCTAGTGTGTAACCTGCGTGATCAGCTTTAGCAGATACACCTCTTTCCCAAACAGGTTGTCCCAGTTCACGTTCCCACCCGCTGTGCAGAGCCCCAGTTGTTCCCGGCCAACTCACTGTGCTCTTAAACTTTGCCGCCCTCAGTTGTAAAGGTGAGTGCAGAGCAGCTGAAGAGTGCACCAGGGACACGTTAGCTTCGTGAGCCAATGTTAGAAAAGAGCTGGATTTGATGTCTACCTTTCTTACACTTCTAGTCAAAAGGGCAGAATTTAACAATTCAAACTTATAGATACACAGTACTCTACATTTTAATACTACTTTCACAATCATAATTTCATCTGAGTCTTCCAATAAAATAACGGTGTAAAATAGGCAGCCTCGAGAATATTGCTTCTGTTTCGCAGAGAAGGAAAGTGATTTGCCAAAGATCACACAGCATGTGGCCGAGCCCGGATGGGAGCCCAGGTCTTCGGACGTGCAGATTGGTTCTTCCCAGCGAGGCCCTCTGCCTCCAAGGGCGTTGTCCTGGTGGTGGTGGACAGGAAAGCTGAGGGGGGCAGGTAGGAGGTATTTGTAGCTGGGGAACAGTGACACAGGTTGAACATCAGGGACAGAAGGAAAGTTCAGTCCATTCCCAGATGTTACTTCCCCAGGGACTGGAACACAGCATCCTTCGTCAAGGCCCTGCACGCAGCAAATTAGAAAGCCAAGATTTTGAGTGTCCACATGCTGGACTCTCTCAGTCCATCCAGAAATAGCCTTTTGAAAACTGGCCAACGTCTCATGACTGATAACCAGGCAGGCATGTATACTGAGGCTGCACAGAATGTCCTTAATTCACCCTCAGTGAAAACATAGGTGACCAAACAGCACCATCCCATTTTGGTAAAAATACGTCTGTACATATGTCTCTACATTCAGAGATAAAGGTCTGGGAGAAATAGAGTAAAAATGTTAACTTATCTTTGGGAATTAACTTTAAAAATCAATTTATTTTTCACTTGATGCCTTTCTGTATTTTTTTTCTTGCAATGAGGATGAATCAGTTTCATTTTTTTTAACCTTACTTTTTTTTTGAAATAGATAATGTATTCACAGTCTCAAAAAGCTCAGACAGGAAAGGCTCCCTCCTGTCCTTTTCCGCCTTCCATCTGGCTCCCTCCAGAGGTAACCCGTGTTACCAATACCTAGTGTGTCCTTCCAAAACATGCGATGCATATACAAGCAAATACACAAGTTTATTTATCACTTTTACAGTCAAAAAGACTGTCATTTAAACATATTTAAATTTTTCAGTTATAATTGACATCCGGTACTAGTTTCAGGTATACAGAATGGAAGACGACTTTCATTTGAAGAAAAGGTTGTAGAACTGTTTTATGACGTAGAAAGGTAAGTGAAAAAAGGGCTACAAAACAGTGCAAAGTCTGACTTTTTGTTAAAGATTGTATTTATTTTTAGAGGGGAAAGGAGGGGGAGAGAGAGGGAGAGAAACATCCGTGTGTGGTTGCCTCTCGCTCGCCCCCTTCTGGGGACCTGGCCCGCCACCCAGGCCTGTGCCCTGACTGGGAATCGAACTGACGACCCTTTGGTTCACAGGCACTCAATCCACTGAGCCACACCAGCCAGGGCTAAGAGGATGGCATATTTTAAATAATTTATGAAAAAATGTATATTTGAAATACTGTACTTAAAAGTAAAAGACTTAAAGGCTAAAAGACTCCCAAATGTGTCAGTGGTCCTGTCTCAATGCAGGGTTTGGGATGAGTGTCTGTCCCCCCCTATGGCAGCAATGTGCCTGATGGTTTTGGGTATGGACTCTGGCACCAGGCTGCCTGATTCAAATCCCAGACTGCTCGGGGGAGGGAGGTGGGTTGGAGGCAAAAGAGGGCATAGGGGGGTAAATGGCAATGGAAAAAACTACAGTAAAATGTGGGTGATAATAAAAACATATCCCAGTCTGCCACTTCCTAGCCCTATGACCTGGGGCAAGTAACTTAATCTTCGTGTGTCTTAGTGTCCTTATCTGTAAAATGGAGATGATGATGATGATGATGGTGACTGCACCTACCCTTAGAGTTGAGCTGTCATTAGGGATAAATTATAAAATTCAGGTAGAGGGGACTTAGGGTCAATATGGCGGTGTAGGCAGACACGGCTCGCCTCTTCACACAACCACATCAAATTACAACTAAAATATAGAACAACCATCACTCAGAACCATCAGAAATCGAGTTGAATGGACGTCTGACAACTACGGAGTTAAACCACATCCATCCAGGCTGGAAGGAGGGGTGCAGGCACAGAATGGGCTGGTCCCTCACCCATGTGTGGTGGATAAAATTTGGGAGGGATATCTTTGGGAGTGAGAAGTCCCAGCCCACACTAGTCCTCTGGCCCAGGGTTTCAGTGCCAGGAAATTTAGTCCCTACAACTTCTGGCTGCAGAAATCAGCTGGGATTGAGTCAGTGGAAGAAACTACTGGAGCCACAAGCAGTTCCTCTTAAAGAACCAGCACAGGGAATCACCTACTCAGACTCACTCCCTCTGAGCTCCAGCACCAGGGTAACACCAGTGGCACACAGGGAGGAACTGAAGTGTCTGGCATCAAGGCAAGCAGAGGTCATTGTCCCTCTGCTAAACCCTCCCCCAACAGAGCCAGCAAGCTGGTGCCACGTCGGAGATTATCAATTTGGCTAACACGGTTTGACCCGCCTTGGAAATCCCCAGAGATTATGCCCTACCCAATTTATGGACTCACCCAAGCGGCTTTTCCATATGAATGGCAGGTCTTGACTCCTGCTTCACAACTTCCTAAATCCTCTCAAACAAGCAAGAGCTGGCCTCAGTGAGCTCCAGGCCCGGCACTAGCAGCAGCCAGCCTAGATTCACAGCTTGGCTTTGCCTGGGAACCTCCAAACTCAGCACAAGTAGCAGCCATCTCAGATTGCTCTATAGCTCAGGCAGGGTGCCCCAGGCAACACTCAGGTGGGGCCTGACCTTGGCCTGCCACCGCCCCCCCCCTCCCCTGGGAAACCGTTTTGACAGTTGCCAGATAGGTTGGGGGTGTGGGGAAATGCGTCCAGAGGAGGGGGTTAAGAAGTACAAATAGCTAGTTACAGAATAGCCACGGGGATGTAAAGTACAGTGTAGGCAATAGAGCAGTCAAAGAATTTATATGCATGATCCTTGGACTTGAACAATGGTGGGGGGATTGTCTGAGGGAGTAGGGAGTGCTGGGTGGAAGGGGGGCAAAGGGGAAGAAATCAGGACAACTGTAATAGCACCATCAATAAAAAATAATTTTAAAATCAAATCAAATCAATAAACATTAAAAAAATGCAGGCAGAGCCCTTACAATGGTGCCTACCGTCGCTCTCATGAATATGGAGCGTCATGAATATTCCAATAATGATTATATTCAGCTGAGTTTCCTCATTGTTCTATATTGGACATGTTTTACAATAAAAGTTAAATAATGAACTCCTGCAAGAGAAGGGAAACTAGACCCGTAGAGAGGAGCACAGATGAGAGAGGGGCCATAGAGAAGCGAAGGGAGAGAGACCCCACGGCCCCAGGAGGAGTGCAAATGAGAGCTGCAGACCCAGAGAGGAGGGAGGTCTCTGGCTTCCTGATTTTGACCCTCTAATTGGAGCCCTGTGAGAGAGCCCTTGGCCGGTGCTGCCCACTGAGCTCTCCAAGAGCAGGGAGGGACCCTCGCCCAGAAGCCTTCTCTCTCGGTGTTTGGAGATGGCCTTTGTGATATTCTGAGAAGCTCCCTGGACCTTCCTTGTGCTAACAGCCTTCAGCCAACACTTCGCCACTCTCTTCCTGGCAGAAAGGCTTCACAATAAGTGTGAGAACTGCCCTGGTTGTGCCTGAACCAATACACACCAAGGACCTTTGGAGGGTCAATCACTGTCACCTCAACGTGGCTGAAAGTCTGGGGGATTAAAAGACGAGATGCTTCATTCGCAGCCCACCTGGAGAAAGGGACATCCAATCTCAGTTTCGTGTTTCTAAACACACCAGGCGGCATGTACAGGAGGCCTGTTATCCTTCAGCCGTCAGCTGGAGCCTGTCCTCTGCAGACACAGCATGAGCACCAGGAGGGGAGGAGTAGGCTGCCCAAGAGCTGGAGCACACTGTCCTCAGGTGAAGGCGGGGGAAGGGAAGTGTGGGACCAGGAGCTGGAGGCCCTGGGTCCCAGCCTCAGCTCAGGCCTTTCATGTGGATGCTAGCTGGGGTCAGTTCTTAATTTCACCAAAAGCCAATTGCTCCTCATAGAACCCCTTGAGTTGATCTGGGAATCACCATGCCAGGTGTGACCTGCTTGATGAGATAAGTTATGTGAACTACTTTATATTTGAAAGAGTACCTCGATCTTGTAGTTCCTGCTAAGTCTGAGGTGCACAAGGGCTGGGAAATAGTACCCTGTCAGTGTTTCTAACTTACTTCAATGGACACAGTCTAAAAAGAATTCCTAACCCTTATCCACAGTTCTACAATCCCCACACTGCAGACCAAGTCCTTGCATGGAATTGGGTGCAAAAATTGACCTGAACTTACAGTGTTTACTGGTCTTGATGCTAATATTTATAATAAATTGCAGAATATTGATGCATTTGATTGCAGGGTGTTGTCCCAGATCCCACTGGGAGAGTCACTTGATATTTGGTAAATACAAATTACCTTTCTAAAATATGAAAACTCCTGAAGCCCATCTGGCCCTAAGGGTTTTGCATAAGGGACGCAGCCTTGTAAACAGAACAAAAGCAGATGTGGGGGTGGGGTGGGGGGGAGGCCACTCCCAGGTGGGAATTTACCCAGCCCTGCCTGGCACCTCTTCTTCCTGGTGGCAGGTCCTTGGGAAGTCTTTATGAATCTGAAGAAAAACTCAATCAGGATGAGTCAAGGAGCATATATTGGGGGTATTTCTCCTAAATCAATGCTTTTCACATTTTAATGTGTTTCTGAATCTCCTAGGAATCTTGTAAAATCACACATTTGCACTCAGTAGGTCAGGGGTGGGCCTGAGGCTCTTCATTTCCAACACTCTCCAGGTGATGGCTGGGCTGCTGGGACAGTCCTGAGCTCTGGGAAGGCTGACACCAAGGTTCCGAGCCATGTGGTGCCACACAGGGAGAGGTGCCCCCTGGCCTTGGAGGGGCTGCTTGCGAAACACCAGTCATCACCTGACCCAAACCTGCCTCGTCATGGCCTTTTCTCCATCCTCCACTGCCTTCTGCTGTCTCTTCCACCCAAGATGAGCTCAGCCACTCTGTGCATCCATCCAGGCCTTGGCTGGGCTCCACCGAGTCTCGTGACTCTTCGCTCACCAGGTTTCAAGGTACTGCTTACATGAGGCACTTTTCTGGCTGGCTGACCTCACCCTCCAAGCATGAACTAAATTAATTCAACTCTGAAATTCCTGGGATGCCTCACTGTATCTCCTGGGTATCTCCCCAGAGAAGTTTTCCACTGTTTGCAAAGTACTCCCTGGCCCCTACCACCCAGAGACATGATGATATTGAATTTGCTCACTAGACTGTTAGTGACCCTCAAAAGGACCATGGTTTATTTTACCAATGCTTGCAGTGCCCTGACTGATTTCCTACATACTCTACCTGCTTTCCTTCTAACTTCTAGATTCCCTGGTTGTAGAAAACTCAGGTTTACTTACTTTTCAAGAGAATTTTCCTATTACAAAAGTAATACAAATTTATTAGTGGAAATTTAGAAAATATAGATCAGAAGAAAACACCACCAGTAAGCTCATCACCCAGAGATAACCGTTGTAATATCTGCCTGATGGTTTTTCGGTCTTTATACACGTAAACTCTGTTCTACAACATCCGTTTCTCACTACATAGATCATTTTTTTAAGATTTTGTTTATTTTTAGAGAGAGGGGAAGGGAAGGAGAAAGAGAGGGAGAGAAACATCAGTGTGTGGTTGCCTTTCATGGACCCCCTACTGGGGACCTGACCTGCAACCCAGGCATGGGCCCTGACTGGAAATTGAACTGGTGACCCCTTGGTTCGCAGGCTGGCACTCAATCCACTGAGCCACACCAGCCAGGGCTACATATGTCATTTTACAAACTTTGTTCCTCCCCTACATATCTAGTATGTTGTGATCATTTTCACAAGTCAATAAAAAGTCTTCTACGACATCATTTTAAATGATTATGTAGTTGTCCACGTAACTGATGTGTTATATAGTTGGGGTTTTACATTTTTTAATCGTTTGTGGTTAACATAAAACTGCAATGAACATCCTCACTTAGCAAAAGATACAGGCATATCCCAAGCCTGACACCAGTTTCAATGTGTGTGTGTGTTTCGACACCACGGAGCAATTCTCCAGCACCAACGGGGTGTTCTACCACTCTGCTCAGTTCTGACACTACCTACCTACAGGGAGCGTCAGACCCCACTGGTGAATGGTTCGGTCCCACAAGAATGCTCCTCCCTCACACGCACTTCAGACACCAATGGAAAGTCCGGGTTGTCACCTGTGCTTCTAACCAATTGGCTATAAGTCAGAGGTTCCCATCAACCCTTCCTTGGGTTTGATTAATTTGCTAAAGCAGCTCATGGAACTCAGGGAAACATTTATGTGCATTTACCAGCTTATTATAAAAGACATCATAAAGGATACAGACGAATAGCCAGATGGAAGAGATGCATAGGGTGGGTGTGTGGGAAGGACATGCCACGCTCCCAGAAGTACCATGTGTTATCAGTCCAGAAGCTCTCTGAACCCCATCCTTTCGAGTTTTTGTGGAGACCTCATTACACAGACAAGCCAGTTGTTTTGTTTTATTTTGTTTTGTTTTGTTTTGGGGAAGCAGTAAAAGTTATACTCAGAGACTGATATCTGTCTTTTCCAGCAATTTATTTAGCACAGGTTCACTGTGGGAATTATTTCACACGCCAAAAATATACTCTTAAGAAGCCGAATATAGAAATAACATACTCTAAACAAATAACAGAGTAATCACACTATCGTTCCAGGCAAAGGGAGGTGAAGGAATAAAACCCAAATTTAATATGAGGTATACCTTTTTATGCAAGTAGGCATTATTTTATTTTTTTTTTTAATTTTTAATCCTTACCTGAGGATCTGTTTATTGATTTGAGAGAGAGAGAAAGAAAGAGAAACATTGATTATTTGCCTCCTTTATGTGCCCCGGCCAGAGATCGAACCTGCAACCTAAGTATGTGCCCTGACCAGGGATCAAACCCATGACCTTTTGCTGTACGGGACTACCCTCCACCCAACTGAGCCACCTAGCCAGGAGTACAAGTAGGCACTACTTTTTACACAAGTAGGCTAGTCAGTGACTGACCAAAAGTCTGGCTTCCAGCTGCCAGCACCGAAGTCCCCTTTTGCTGGAGTTCTTTGCTAGGGAACAAAGACGCCAGTGTTGGGGACAGGCTGCTCTCTTTCAAAGACCTCTGCTCCTTGAAAGGCTTATCACCGCTGCCTGCATCACCACCGTCTTTCAGGAACTCCTCACCAAGATTCAAGTGAATGCCCAAGGGGCTTCACCGAGTTTTTAGGTTAGAAAATAGTTGCCTCGCCCAAATCAAAGTTCTCAGAGTCCTTACAAACTCTCAGTGTTCCTAGTCTGAAAGTTCCCTGGCCAAGGCTGCTTCTCTCCCTGTACTTCTCCCAGCCCCCAGCCCAGCCTGCCAGCTGACAGGTCACTGACTGCTTATCAATAGCCCATGTAGGAAGATGGCACCCTGGCAAGGCTTATTTCATTAACAAAGCAATTTTTTTCTTTGTCATGAACAAGTGGGTTAAAACACCTTCACTTAAGTGGTAAACGAGTGTATATGAAATTGTTTTGAACCTACACACAACACTGAGCTAGGACTTGACTCTGACCCGGAAGTCTGACGTATTGAGAATTCTGGCTCTACATGCTTATACTTGAGTAGCTCAGTCCCCCCTGACTGTTTCAGTGTTGGCTGATTTTCCCTTTTCTTAATGTTTTGAGAGAGGTCTTTGTATTTTGGTTGTAAGGGCTCAGAGTAGGGAAGTGTCTCTCTGGTTGAGAGGCAGATGTGACATCAGAGTTACCCCGCCTTCCCCTCAAGGTGGTCAGCACATCCAGCACGTCAAGGGCAAGTGCAAGCAGAGATGATGGCACACGACCAACCTAATCAGAACAGAGGCCTGCAAGATGAATGGACTTCAAGTCTCTTTGAGAAAAACCAGGAGTGATTCATAGGAGGAAGATGAAACCAAAGCTTTCAGGTTGTCCCCTGTGACCAGTCAGTTCAAAGTCATCAGAAGGAAGAGGAAAACCTGAAATAGAGAGAACTGGCCAGGAGCAGCCCGAAGACTCATGCAAATAAGGCCCGCCCACCCCTGCCAGGAAACCATGCCAGGAAAAGTCAGAGCACATGCTGCCGAGCTGCGCTGGGGAAAGGAGGAGGCTCTGAGGGTGCAGGTAAGGAGCCAGAGAGGGTCATGGAGGCCTGGGTCACAGTGCCCTGAAGCCCTGAGAGGCAGCACACTTCAGGAGAACAATGGCCAGGGAGATGGGGCTCCTGGGATCATTTTTGAAGCTCAGCCATTCTTCAGCTGTGAAGCCTTGGGAAGTCACTTCAGCATTCTAAGCCTTGGCTTCTGTCTCTATAAAATGGGTATCAGGACATCACACTATGTATTGAGCACCTGCTGTGCCTTGCTGGGCAAGTTACAAACGTCATTCCTTCTTCTCAGCAACCCTGTAAGGGGGGTAAGTAGCCTACGTCCCAGAGGACAATGAAGCTCACAGAGCTTAAGCAAGTCCAAGTCCTCACAGCAAAAAAGTCTGCCTGGCTCCAAACCCTGCACTCGCTACTCCCCAGCCTGCCTTCTTCGCAGGGTGCTTGTAAAGAACCAAATGGCCTTATGCAAATGGCAACACACTGCCAAAGGCTTTCACACCACACTTAGAGCCTGGCAGGAACCTGGGCTCTTTGTAAACTGTAAAATGCTGTAAAAATGCCCTCTCTTGAGGTTGAAAACTAGGGTGATGCTACAATTAATATTTGGCAAACTGACATGGTCATAGACAGAGGCGATGCCTTTGGGGTCGTGTTCAGGACTTGCTGTGGCTGAGATGTCCTGCCTTGGGGGTGAGTGGTGGGTAGATACTTGGGCAGAGCCTCTCCTGGAGAGGCTGGACTCTGACGGGTCTTGAAACAACAGTGAATGTCTGAGGGCCCCGCGGCCGATAAGGGCCAAGGTGCTGAGGTAACAGTGATGGCTCTTCTCTTTGTAGTTTGGCCGTGGAACTTCAGAAATGTAGGTCAGCGCTCGGGGCAACAGGAGATCCTTAAGAGTAGTAGCACAGCCCTGACCAGTGTGGCTCAGTTGGTTGGGTGTCATCCCACAAAGCGAAAGTTCGCTGGTTTGATTCCCCGTCAGGGCCCATGGCTGGGTTTGGGGCTTGGTCCCCATGTTGGGGCATGTACCAGAGGCAACCGATAGAGATGTTTCTCTCCCTCTCTTTCACCCTCCCCTCCCCACTCTCTAAAAATAAATAAGTAAAAACTTAAAAAAAAGTATTAGTACAAGTTTACTGTAGTAGAGTTAGAATTTTCAGGATAATTTAAGAACAAACACCTATAACCTTACCTCCAGAGACAACCACTGTTGACATTTTGGTGTTTGTTATTCCAGACGTTTCCCTGCTGTGCACATATGTTGGAAAACTGGATCATATTCTAGCATGGTTTTATCACTGGTTGTTTTCACTTAATGACGTGACCTCAGTGTATTTCCATATTAATAGATGTTTTATCATAACATTTTTAAAAAAAGGTTTTATTTATTTGCTTTTAGAGAGAAGGGAAGGAAGGAAGAAAGAGAGGGAGAGAAACGTTAATGTGTGAGATACATCAATCAGTTCCCTCTCATGTGCCCCCGATGGGGGACCTGGCCCGCAACCCAGGCATGTGCCCTGACTGGGAATAGAACCAGTGACCTTTAGGTTCGCAGGCCAGAGCTCAATCCACTGAGCCACACCAGCCAGGACGATCCTATCATTTTAAAAGCTACCGAATGTCTCTTTATATGGATGGAGCAGAATTTATTTAATCAATGTCCCTTTATTAGATAATTAGGTAGTTTTCAATTCTTCACAATGAGAGCAGAGTTTTGATGGGCATTTCTGCAATCACATCTTTGCACAGGTCTTTCCTTCCTTAATTATTTCCATGAGATAGATTCCCAGTGAGAGAACTGCTGAATCAAGGCTATGTGCATTTTAAGGCTTTTTTTAAAAAAAGATTTTATAGACAGAGAGGAAGGGAGGGAGAAAGTGAGGGAGAGAAACATCAGTGCAAACGAGAAACATCAATTGGTTGCCTCTTGGACTTGGCCCTCAACACAGGCATGTGCCCTCACCTGGAATCGAACTGGCGATCTTTTTGCTTTGCAGGATGACACCCAACCAACTGAGCCACACCGGTCTGTCTGGGCAATTTTAAGACTTTTGATAAATACTAACGGTCTGTTTCTGACACACTCTGAAATGTGGGGGCTCTTCAAGGCTCAGTGCATAAAACTTTTTATAGCCTTGAAGTTGGCCTTGACCCTTTTTCTCTCTCAAATCCATTTGCAGTGATAATGCCAACCACCTCATATATGGTCTTTATTGGGTGCCCACTTCTGTCTAAGAGCTTTACCCTACTTTTAACTTCTTTGTCGCAAGAAGAAAATGAGGAACAGAGAGGTTAAGCTATTCAATTGGAGTCACAGCCCTAATAAGCACTGGCTCTGGGGTTACGAGCCTGGACAGGTTCCAGAATCTTTGCTGTCCAGTGTTTCTTGGGAGGTGCTGTTGATTCTATCTCCAAAGCTATCTTTCACCTCCTCCCTTTGATCTTCTTTGCCATTGCCTGGCCTGAGTCAAGTACCACCATCCCAGCCTGGACCACTGCTGGAACCCCTAACTGTTCTTCCATTTCTACTCTTTCCCTTTCCGTGTGTTCTCTGTTCTGCAGTGGGATGGGTTTTTTTAAACAGAAACAAACAAACAAAATACCAGAAACAGGATCAAGTCACCCTCTCCCTACCAGCTTTCAGGACCTGCCTCTTCCTTCTCTGGCTTCATCCTGAGCCACTTGCTCACCCCAGCTCCACCCGGTACACCTCAGTCACCCTGGTCTCCCTTCACTTCCTCAATGTGGCAGACCTTTTCTCACCATAGGGCTTTGGTACACGTTATTCCCTTGACCTGGAATGTCCTTCCTCCCCTCTGCACAGCTGGACTCTTCCCATCCTTCAGTCTCAGCTCTCATGTCACTTCTTTGGAGAAACCTTCCTTGGTGGTCTCACCTGAAGCAGTAACTAGTCCCTCCCCACCCCACCGCCAAGCCCATTTTCCTTCTTGTCCTTTATAGCATTCATTAAAATTCTCTATTTATTTATTGCCCATTACTCATTAAATGTCTCTTTCTCTTGCTAGACTCAAAAGGTCATGAGGTCAAAGACCATGGCTGTTTTGTCACCACTATTGACCCGATACCTCGCACAGTGCCTGGGCGATGGTGAGCCCGCGCTGACAGCGGCTGTGTGTGGAAGGGGTGAACGGCCCATGGAGGGCATTCACGGGTATGGGTCCTCAGCAAACCACCCCAGCCCTGGTCAGAGCCGTTCCACCCTCCTGCAGCTCTCCATTTTGTCTCCCCTGTATGGAGCCGTGACAGAGGTGTAAGTGAGAACAGGAAGCCATGAGTGGGAGAGGACAAGTAGGTTTTGCTTCACGTATCAGCTCAGGGTAGATGATGTCATATCAGGGGCAGCAGGGAGAGTCAGTGCCCCCAGGTGTCCCCCTCCCCCGGAGTTCCCAGATTCCTCCACTAGGGACTCATGGCCATGAGGCATCTCCTGAGAAAACGCAAACACTGTCTGGTTAGTTCATAAGGCATCCAGCAGGCAACTGGATGGATGAGTGTTCTGCCTTTATGACGGCACCTGGTGGTGGACTGGAAGTCCCAGCTGGGTGACCTAGGGTGACAGTCACTTACCTACTATCTGCAGAATGTGTGCTTGGGGCAGAGAAATGTTTTTTAAACGTTTTTTTTCCCTCAGCAGCTCAATTCTTCAATTTATTCAAATAACCAATATGAGAAAAGCTAAGTGTTTCAGGTAGAAATGGGGAAGCAGGGCTGGAGCCCTCCCTCCTCTTTCCTTCCTGATTCCCCCTTTCACGCCCCGAAGGGTTGGGATGGGCAACCTCTGGGCTAGAAGGTCTTGGACTCAGTGCCTGCCAGGCTGGCTGGCAGTGCTCTGGCTGCAGCTTCTCGGGTGCATGAAGTGATCAGCAGGGGACTGGAGAGGACTCGCTGAATTGGATAGCGGAGACTTCAGACTGAGTAAATGGGTGAATTTTACCACAGCTCAAGTGCAGAGCAGGCAGACCCTTTGTGTGAGAAGGAGGTTTCAGCCACTTTAGAAAAGAATAAAGACCCAGGAGAGAGGAAGCCCAGAAGGCTCACTTACCCTCTCCACAATCTAGAAAAAGGAAACTGCCACCCTATGTTTCCAGCCAGCGATCCTAGGTCTCGAAGGGACTGCCCACATACTTGGCTTCCAGGGTTGGTTGTCTGCCAAGCCCTGGGGGAACTCTGGTCCCCACCTCCCCACCCCACCACCACCTGGGCAGCTCTCTGGTCTTCACTGAAAGCAGGTGTGCTCAAGAGGTTGCAGCCCAGGCCACCTGGCAGCTCCAGGTGCTGTGTGTGCGCTGCCATGGAGACGGGCCCCGGGGTTGGTGGCGAGAAGGCAGCCTCCCAAAGCTTTTCAGTGAGGGAGATTCAGGGGAGGGAGAGACTGGAGCCTCAGGCCCGACAGGGTAGTCTGCTGACCACTCTAGGGCCAACTGAAGCCCAGGTAGGTTTTCTGGGACAAAGGGAGGGAGGAAGAACCAGGGAGGCCACGTGTTGGGAGGAGGCTTCAGAAGGGATGTGGGGACCCGTGTAGGGGAGCCTCCAAGCTTCCAGGTCAAGGGGAAAAGCTTTGCTAGGAGCTCCCTGGCCAAGTCAACACAGTGCCCTACACAAAGGACTGGGCAGATGGGCTCTGGATGCTTGGCTCTGTAGCCCAGTGGGAGGAAGGGAAGGGCCTGGCATTTGTTCCCAGAGGAGAGGCAGGCCAGGGAATTCACAAAGCCCATCTCTGAGCTAGTCAGGGATTTGAGGCTGCAGGGAAGGAAGGAGTTGCCCTCTGGCATAAACCACGGACTGTGGCTCCTCTCCCTGAAGTCCGAGAAGCCAGGGGCAATCACATGGAGCATAAGGAGCATTTTTACCCATTTCCAAAGCTGAAGTCCAGTCTCCTCCGGTGGCAGCTCATTAGAAGTGGGGTGGCTCGTGCCTTTGCCCCAGTAGAGGGGACACTCCAGGAGCACCTTAAATCTACGGCTGAGGACTGGGTGATCTGGAACAAATCATTTCATCTTGTTGAATCTAAGTGTTTTCATCTGTGAAGTGTGGTTCACGATGCCTTTGAACCACCCATGGATCACTTAGCCCAGGACCAAACACAGCACAGAGCTTAATGAGTGTTCCTTTGCTCCTTTTCTCTTCCCGTCAGGACGTCTCTTGCCAGATATCCTGGCTTCTGGCTGAGGATGGCTGAGCAGCAGGGTCGGGAGCCCGAGTGTCCCGTCTGCTGGAACCCTTTCAACAACACATTCCACACCCCCAAAGTGCTGGACTGCTGCCACTCCTTCTGCGTGGAATGCCTGGCCCACCTCAGCTTAGTGACTCCAGCCCAGCGCCAGTTGCTGTGCCCACTCTGTCGCCAGCCCACTGTGCTGGCCTCTGGGCAGCCTGTCACTGACTTGCCCACAGATACGGCCATGCTCACCCTGCTCCGCCTGGAGCCCCACCACATCATCCTGGAAGGTCATCAGCTCTGTCTCAAGGACCAGCCCAAGAGCCGCTACTTCCTGCGCCAGCCCCAGGTCTACACGCTGGACCTAGGTCCTGAGCCTCGGAGCCAGACTGCAGCCCCGCAGGCCATGGCCCCGACCCCCACGCCTCTGCCCGTTCCCATCTCCAGCCACTACTCTCTGAGGGAGTGTTTCCACAACCCTCAGTTCCGGATCTTTGCCTACCTGATGGCTGCCATCCTCAGCGTCACTCTGTTGCTCATCCTCTCCATCTTTTGGACCAAGCAGTTCCTTTGGAGTGTGGGGTGAGCATCTGTTCCTGACAAGGAACCAAGCCTTTCCCAGCTGCTGCTGGTTGTGGGGACGGCAAAGCCTCCTGTGCGGTTGTCTTCCTTTGTAGTATTGTTTATTTTTACAACCCACAGCCCAGTCAGACCACATGTTGGCTTCTGGGAACAGTGTCCTTCCATAGGAGAACCCCTGAAAGCTGAAGGGCCAGGAAAGGGTGTGAGGAGGCCTCTGGGTGTGAGCCATGGGGGTCAGGGGAAGGGGGACAACTGCTGTCTCTAGAAACCTGACTAGCCCAGATAGCAGGCTGCGTTTCTCACTGGAGCTGCTTTGAACTTGTTCACTGTTTTTTTGTTGTTGTTTTTTTTTTTTAAACTGAGTTGTTCTTTTTATTCTGTTGCTAAAAAATTGGGAAAATGAGCTTCAATTCTGTGGGAAAATGAGTCTCCTCCTTGCAGTTTTGTCTTTACCTTGCCACCAGTCCCCATAAAAATGGTCTGCACTCACTCATTTATTCACCTACTCAACAGAACTAGGGCACTAGAAGGGTAGGACTACTGGGAGGAGGGAAGGGGAGGGGCAGAGAGCCCTGACCAGCAGGGAGGATGTGCTCACTCAGCTGCTTCTGGTGCAACCTTGTGGGTATGAGGTTTATGGAGTGTTAAGAGTCTGAAAGTTTAAAGGTGAAAGCAGGCAGGGTCAGTGGATCAAAGGTAATCTGGGATTTGGAGGAAAAGGTTTGGATTCCTCCTGGTAGATGCAGAGGCCCTGCTGAGAAGATTGGGTGGTGGTAGAGCTGACCCCCCTCCACCGAGCACTGACATTCTCACCTCAAGAGTTAAGGCGCACACCCTGGAGAGATGAAAAACCCTAGCTCCCATCGCAGGCCTGCAGGCAGGGGATGCTGGCTTTCATTTTACATGACTGCCTCTGGGAACCAAAGAAAACTGGGTAGAATTGGGATGCTCGGGCTGCTGCTACTTGACCACAAGCTGCCACTTCGGCGTCTAAAATGCTGATTTCTGCTTCCCCAGTTTTAGTATTACCTGGTGGCCCAGGGCTCTAAAACAATCTCAAAGTGGTTAAAACACCATCACAGTTATATTAAGATAATATTTTGAGTTTTCTGGATTTGTAAAATAAGCTTTCAGAGGCCTGAAATAGCGTTGGTTTGTCTGCTGTACACATCATGGGAGTTTAATGGAATTAAATTTTTGTAAATTCTTAGGGGCCTTAATGTACAAGATATTCCAAAATAGCCAAGACCTATATTTCACATGTAGTAAAACCAAATGGTCTTAAGATGTGAAGAAAAAGGGAAAAAACGTTCTCCATTATGACATTGGAGTCACCTATGTATCCCGCCAGGGGACCAGCACCTGCCTCTCCCCTTGCGCCATCAAAGGTAACGACACAAAAGCTGGGACTCATGCTCCCCCCATGGCCTTCATCTCCACACATCCCTGCTCCTCAGCCTTGTGGCAGGTCAGTTAGGCAATGAACTCACCATGCGCTCGGGGTCAAGAGGAACAGAGAGAGGAGCTGGGGGAAGCTCGGGGACGGCACTTGTGTCTGCACTGCAGCCTCCTGCTCCGGAGTTAATGTCATCCCCCTTCATAGGTGAAACCGAGTCCCCACAAGTTCAACCACTTTGCTCAAGGGGAGCCAGCTGGTAAGCTGTGGAAGACTCTCAGCCAAAATAGGACTTATGCTCTTGAAGTGACTTATACTCATCCAAATAAGGAAAGATATTGGTTTCATTATTTTTGGGTAAGGAAACACTATAGCATCTCCCATTCTCACATTCAGTAGGTCTAACCTTGGGGCAGTACCGTCCTACAGGGCATCTGGAAACGTCTTCACTGGTATCATGACCAGTGAAGTGGGTGGGCTGTGCTTCCGGCTCTCAGTATTTCAGAGCTCAGACACGCTACGGACGGCTCCACACAACAAAATATCATCTCAAAACGCAACTAACGTTCTGTTGAACACACTATAGGCTCCTCAGAGGTTCATGAGGTAGAAGTGGTGGAAACATTAACTCCCTTTGGCATGAAGTCCGAGGAAGAGATGCAGTGACTAGTGAGAAGGGCAGTGTAAATGGTGGAGCAATTAAAAAGCTACGTCTGGGCCACGCTGGCTGGACTGATCCGTCTGTCTGGCCAGTGTTGCTGACATATTCAAAGAAACCCTATGAAATCCCTTCCTAAGACAGACCAGGATCTACCACTTCCCATTGGGTCACTGTGAGCAAGTCACTTAACTTCTCTGAGCTCGTTTTGTCTGTAAAAAGCAGTCAGTCCTAAGATTCAGAGAATTAAACGAGATGTCTGAACGTGCCCAGCACAATGTCCAGCAGAGGAAGTATCCTGCTAAGTGGTGGCTAGACTTGTCTCCTCATCATAAAACGCCACGCGTGGTTTATGCTCCTCCGCTAACTGCTTTCTTGCAATGACATTCCCGGGAAGAGAGAGACATTCCACAGGACACTTGTTTTGCCAAAGACCTAGATCAAAAGCTTTCACCCCGGTTGCTACCTCTCAATTTCTTAGACCCTCCTCCGACCCTCCAGGACAAGGTCAAAGGAATAGTGAAATTTAAACTTGAAAAACGAAAAACCTTAACACATTATATATACTATCTCCAAACTGCATGCTAAAACATTAAGGTTCATGATCAGTTTATACATACGAAAAAGGTAGTAATGAAAATAACTTCTTTTCATGGCCAACCATGGAACAGTGTCCATTAATACTTAAATAGTGGAGTCCCCAAATGAGAGCAGAGAATTCAGAAGCTTAACAGATACACAGGCCATGCAACACTCCAGTTATGACCGAAATCAAACAAAATATTTAGCTACACATCACGATCACGGTTTGAAGAATTGAGCCCCCTGGAATAGCAAATACAAAGTGTGTTTGACACTTTAAGAAGCCATCAAATAAGCCTCCTTGGATTCCCTACATACAATTTTTTCTCCTTCCAAATTCCTGTATTCTTGTATGGATTTACTGTGTACTTTCAGAGTTCGGTGGTTGTACATTTGGGGTGGGAAAAGGTGAGGGTAATTGCTGGATGGCCAATGCGTTAAGAATTAAGAGTTCAGATATAGTTCACTGATAGTTTGGCCCACAATGCGATAGTCCTCTGTTTTTTTAAAAGATTTTATTTTTAGAGAGGGAGGAGAAACATCAGTGTGTGGTTGCTTCTCACATACCCCACCACTGTGGACCAGGGCTGCAACCCAGGCAATGTGCCCTGGCTGGGAATTGAACCGCTGACCCTTTAGTTCGCAGGCTGGCTCTCAATACCCTGAACCACACCAGACAGAACTCTTATTTTTTTTTAAATTATTAATAGAGTGCTCATTAAGGAGACAGAAATTGGAGTAATCATATTTGAGATCATGTATTATATCTCAAATAAAAAAAAAAATAGGGACCATGATGAACCAAAGGCTTGGGATTCAGAAAAGACTTAACTATGGAGAATAATTCTTTGAAAGACAGTTTTTATAATAGGATTTTACTCTGTGCCAAGTATGTAATAAAAAATTTTATAAAAAAGGGAAAAGTTTATGTTTAGGAATAGTCTTTAGGGAATTTTTTTTCCGGAGTTACCTCAACATGAAGGGCATGCCCTTTAAATAACCAACAGAAAGGAGTTTACACAATAGAGACATCATGTTAGCTTTCTGAAAATTTCATTGAGTCTTGACACAATGGCCCAGCTTTGGGGTAATACAAAGGATGCCAAACTTCAAAAAAAAAAAAGGAAGACATTTTCCGACACGGCAAATGTTCAGTTCTGAGTTTCCTGATGCTCCCTGATGCACGCAGCATTCCAAGTGAAGCCAACAGGAAGAGGTAAAATCTTCTTTACTGCATAACCTGAGCACAGCTGTGGGTCTCCCTCTTCACTTCCCGTTCTCAGGGCAGAGGAAAGGTTCTCGCTCTGTCAGGCAATATTTAACCAGTGCGTGGTGAGTGTGCCTCTTTGCTCCAGGGCTCCCGACTACAGTCCGGCCACCTGGCTCTCTGGGTCACATGCAGTCCTGAAGCAGGTACCATGTGATGGAAAGCCAAGTTTCAAGAACTAAAAATGGAGCCCAGTCACAATCCTGAGAGATGTGAGGATGGCAACAGGGTATTCAAACAAAAGATTAATAAAAACAATTGTCTACATAGTTACTGGCAGGGCTTGAAGATGAAATTACAATTCAACCATGAAAGGGGTTCACCGACATCCAGGAACTGGGCTGCCTGCCTGGAGTCGGGATGACATGGGAATGCAGTCTACTGAGGGTCTATACACGGTAATTGACAACAGACATGATAAAACAAAACACATCAATTCTTTCTTTAGAAAATGGCTCTGAAGGGAGAGCCTGAGGTTTGAGTCCTTTTTCTATGCCTGTGCCTACTCAGCCATCCAAAGCTTGAAGGTCCTGTCATACGAGCAAGTGGCTATCAGCTGCCCATCAGAAGAAATGTCGAGGCCCATCACTTTGCCTTCATGGCCAGCCAGAGTCTTCAGAGGGGACCAGCCTGGGTGGGTCCAGATCTTGGCTGTGTTATCATAGGCACCAGTGAGCAAGAAATTCCCATGGATAGCTACAAGAGAAAAAAAACAGAGGAGTTGCTTGAGGAATTCAAGACTTCAAAAGAACACAAGAAAATAAAAGCACAAAAATCTTCTAGAACACAGCATTTCAGAAAAAAAATGTATTTCTACATTCAGAAAAACCCAACACTTTCATCTATGTTCCTGCTAGGCCTCCAGGAAAAAGCGACAACTACAAGCAGACTCGGGGAAATAAGTAACATTATTAAGTTCTTTTGGCTCTTTTGATAACCTGTTCAGAATAATATAAGGATTCGGTGCTCATAATTTCCATGGAGAAAAAGATGCAACAAAGCATTCATGAAGTCTTTACTTCCTAGCAGCAAAGAGCATGCTCTGCTGTAGTTCTGTCTGACGGTAGCGTAGAGGGGAGGAAATTATAATTTGCTTCTTTAACAGAGTCGAAATTCTCTCCTGTTCCACCTCCAAGTTAAGCTAAAGCCTGCTTGCCTTCCACGAAAGTGCAAGCTGTCTTTGTCGTGATTAGGCCAAAAATAGGAGGGAAGCTTACGTTCAAACTTGACACCAGTCACTAAGTTATGATGGGCAGGGATGGTGTAGATGCAACGCCGCTGTCGAAGGTCCCACACTTTGCAGGTGTTGTCACCACTGCCAGTGGCAATGTGGTAGCTGGGGGTCAGATATAGTATCGAAGTTAGAAACAAAGAGTACTTCTTGACCAAAACCCTCTCCACCCCTCATTTGATGATCTTATTTTACCCATTGGGGGAGAAATTGATTCCATAGATTTCCTTCAGGTGCCCTTCTAGGAACATGATGCAACGTCCTGTGCGCAGGTCCCAGACGCGGCCAAATGCATCCAGTCCCCTGATAAAATAATTTACAGATGAACGTTCCGAATCTAGCTCTCTGTGGAAGCAGGCTGACGTAAGAGGGGAGACTACTGAGGTGCCCCTGGCTATGTGGAAAAGGCCTTACCCAGTGCCAGCCAAAGAGCCGTCTTGATGGAAGGCAATGTCATACACACCCATGCTGTGGCCTTCCTGATGTAGGATCTCCTCTTGAGCCTCCAAATCCCATAAGCGCCATGAGCGGTCATAGCTAAAACACCAAACTAGTAATTAACCAGCAGATACTTACTCAGTTTCTACAATGTGCAAGGTAGTACTATTAGTAGCTGTAGCTTTAGTTATGCTTCTGAAACTATTCATATAACCGTATTAACAAGAAATTATTTTCTGGCATAAATGATGTCTCAATAACTGAGCACATCTGTGTTGGGCGCTAATTGGGAAACCATGACTTCCTATAAACCTACTTCAGGGGCCATTTCTAAGAACAGAATCCCCTAAGAGTGGCTCAGCCAAGATGCCACTGCCTTCCTTCCTCCCCAATCCCACCGTTACGGTCTTTTATTCATCGGGCACTGATATGTGCACTGGCCCTAAACTGGATGCTGGGGACACAAAAGTCAATCACAGACAAATCAGAGGAATGGAACAGAGGGAACAGGAACACACCCACACATATATGGTCAAATGATTTTCAGTGAGGGTGCCAAGCAATTTCATCAAGTAAGGAAAGTCTCTCCAATAAATGGTGATAGAGCTGTCTTTGTGCATGGAAATAAAAACAGAGAAGACAAATATTTACAAAAAATGAGTAAAGCACCTGAAGACTCCACAAAATAGAATATACAAACAGCCAAAAGGCATATGACAAAGCACCCAATACCAACAGTCATTAACAAACAGAAGCCATGAGATTTCACTGCACAGTTGCTAGACTGGGCAGCATGATGGGACTGACAAAGCCAAATGTCAGCAAGGAGGTGAAGTGATCAGAATTCTGGGAATGCAAAATGGTACGGCCACTTTGAAAAACCACTTGGCAGTTTTTTGTATGTTAAATATACATCTACTGCCCCGGCTGGTGTGGCTCAGTGGATTAAGCACTGGCCTGCAAACCAAAGGTTGCCAGTTTGATTCCCAGTCGGCACGCATGCCTGGGTTGCAGGCCAGGTCCCCAGTGGGGCCACCACACATTGATGTTTCTCTCCCTCTTTCTCCCTCCCTTCCCCTCTCTCTAGGGGCATGAGGGAACCTTGTGGCGTGATGGAAAAGTACTCTCTGACAGGGACGTGAGTCATATGAGCATAGTTCTTTTAACAGCCCTGGCTGGCGTGGCTCAGTGGATTGAGCACCGGCCTGTGAAGCAAAGGGTTGCGGGTTTGATTCCCAGTCAGGGCACATGCCTGGGCTGAGGGCCAGGTCCCCAATGGGGGTACGCAAGAGGCAACCACACACTGGTGTTTCTCTTCTTCTCCCTCTAAAAATAAATGAAATCTTAAAAAAAACAAGAAAAACAGTTCTTTAACAGATTCTGGCCTCATTAAACTACAGAACCAGAAAGGAAGACTGATCCGCATGCAGAGATGATAACACAATGTGTGGGGAAAAAAAAGTAGAACACACAAACTTCTGGTATTAGTTAAGGAAGAGAATATAGAATGAAAACTCTAGTTTTTTGGACAACTAGTGACTTTAAAATTTCAGATGAACTGCAATGTAAGAGCAAATACACTTAGCCCTAACTACATAATATACTGTGCTTTGCCATGTATAATGTGCAATTTTTTGCCCTAATTTTTGAGGGAAAAACAAGGATGTGCATTATACACGGGTAGTACTAATTCTGTAGGTAAATGTTTTTAATTCTTTTATTAATGTTTATGCATTAAAAGTGTAACTCTAGAAAGCAATAATGATATCCATATGCAAATACTCGGGAATATGATAATTGGTTTTGTTTCTAGGTATAAGTAATTAGTTAATTAATTAATTAAGTTAACAAATTAAAATGAAAGATTTTTTTCCCCCTAAAAGTTTGGGCCCAAAATGTGGTATGCATTATGCATGGGAGCGCACTGTACATGGCAAAATACGTATTCTATTCTGATTCTGATTCCTTGCTGTCTGAGAACATCCTTCTTGAAGATCTCTGTTCTAAAAATTTACTTGGCAGTTAACCATAAAGGGGTCAACAAGATAGAACAACAGAAAGGCTTACCAGGTGGTACCCAAGAAACGTCCTGAGGGATGCCACATTACACGGGCCACACGCACTGTATGGCCTTCAATATCAGCCACTGGTTCATCACTGAAAAGGAATCAAATATATGTGAGTAAACAGTTTTATATTCAGGTAAATAAATATTCATTGACCATATTAACTTCTGCACACAGATGCACCAACTCTGTACAATTTGAGAGGCCAAATTATACACTTGTAATTTGTTAAAACCAATTTAGGGCTAACAATAATTAAGTCACTTCCCAAGGTTTTAAAAGATTGGGGACTACTCCCTGTACCCACAGGGCGAAACTGTTCACAGAACTTCAAGAAAACTCCTTTCTACCTCAACTCACTATGTTAATGAGCTCTTAAGGCTATACCACTTAGAACCAGAGAGAATAAAAGGTAAGCAAAGTTGTTTCTCTGCACCAAAGAAGTGTTAAAATTCTAGAAAGAAAACAAACTTTGATAGAGATGTGAGGCTACAAAAACCAAGCGGTTTCGGTGCAAGCGGATTACAAATAAACCTCCTCAAACTTTAGCTGCTCAAAGATCCCCATGGAAAAAGAACCTGTAAGGAGGTAAAGGCTTCATTTCCTTTTGGTGGCCATTAAATTCTATTCCCCAGTAACACAGAAAGAAGACCTGAAACATCAGCATAAGAAAATAAACAAGAACCCTAAAGAGGGCAATTAAAAAGGGAACTTTGTCAATGTGCATACGTACAACTAATCAAAGCCCGGGGGAACAAATACTGCTAAATATTACCAAAGCCAATTAAAACTTGCTGTGCGTGTAGGTAAGACCCTGTCTGGTACAGAATGGAGACGCTAATTAGCTCTTTACGAAAGCCTGGAACAAAAGCCTCATGGGCTTTCCCAAAGAAATAAAACGAAGCAATTGAATTCTGATGTTTTTTTAGCCAATGACATGCTTCCAAAATTTTCCTCAAAAACAATATGCGTAAACACATTAAAAAACCGTTTTATTGGTAACTGGACAAGAAGGTGTGGGTGAGGGGTGATGCCATGGAGGAGACGCTGCTGCCTCGGCAGTACTGCCAGACACAGCCGCACCTTCCTCCCCGGGGCTGTCTGCGAGGCCCACAGGCTGCCAGAATGTCATGCTTACTCAGTCTACCAAACAGTGCATTTCTCCAGTGTCAACCTACTGCACGGGGGTAAAATGGAACTTTCCAGAATAACTGGAGCCAGGAAAAAAGTGGCCACTATATTAGAGGCAAAAAATCAAGGAGGTCTGAAGTTAACAAATAAGAAAAAACCTGACACAACTCCTTCAGTGAGAAAAGGTGTAAGGAAAATCCTCTATTCTATTTTTATAACGAGTCTCCTTGACTCTTAGAGTATGTCTGGGGTAAAACGGCAGATTCTCAGGTTCCAAGGGCCAACCAATCCACCACTTACTTCAGTGACTGCAGTACGGAGAGAACAGTGATACCCACCTGTCAAGGCTCCAAAGTTTCACAGAACCATCAGCAGCACAAGAGGCCAGATTGACATCTTTGTGGTCCAAGGAGACAGTGGATTTTGGATGGAATACAATTGCTCCTACGTTTGTGTTATGGCCTGAGGGAGTGCAAGAGATGGAAGTTAAAGGGTTCCTGCCCCCTTTCCACTTATGTGCAAATGCAGAGTACAATGAATAATACAGGTAAACATTAGGGACACATGATATAGTGTATAAACTAATTTAATGTAAACTAGTATTTAAATCACATTAACAAAAAGCAAAACAGCCCTGACTGGTGTGCCTCAGCGGGTTGGGTGTTGTCCTGCAAACCAAAAGGTCACCAGTTCAATTCCCAGTCAGGGCACATGCCTGGGTTGTGGGCCAGGCCCCCAGTTAGGGGTGTGTGACAGGCAACCGAACTGTTTTCCTTGCACATTGGTGTTTCCCTCTCTTTCTCCTACCCTTCCCTTCTCTCTAAAAATAAATATATTCTTTTTCGTTAAAAAAAAAAAAACAAAAAAACAAAACAAAACACATGTTTAGGGGTTGTAAAATGCCAGAGTGGGGCTAGACTTGAGAGGCAAGTGGTATGTGTATGAAGTCATTATCATCTAGCCTCGGGGTTGGAGAAACCAAACCCACTCAAAGCAAATCAAGACTTAATCTGTGTGTCCTGGGTCTGAGTGTCAGGCAGAGTGCTCAGCAGAGTTCACACTGTGACAGACACATATTTAGACACGATTCTAACTTACCTCGAAGAGTGTGAAGGAGGTTGCAATCAGGAACAGACCAGAGCTTGCAAAGCCCACTCCTATCAAATACAAAGGAAAGCATCTCAGCCAGGTTTGGTCTGGGGAGGAAAAGGCACCTTGGTAACATTACTAAAGGACAATCTCTTCTCACCCTCAATAAACTTTACAATGGCAGACAGAGAAAGAAAAGGCTTATCATTTGAAGTGTTATAGTACAAAGCTACATTCAGGTCTCGTGTAACCAGAGGCCTCTACTGGACTGTAAGTAATACACACAGGTTGTCATTCCCCTTCACTTTTGGATCATTTTGTGAGGAAGGCAGCACAAATTAAACTATCCACACCTGACTTGTGCAGCTCAGTGGATTAAGCACCAGTCTGCAAACCAAAAAAAAAGGGTCATCGGTTTGAGCTCCAGTCTGGGCACGTGTCTAGGCTGTGGACCACGTCCCCAGTTGGGGGCATGCAAGAGGCAACCCACTGATGTTTCTCTCTCACATCGATGTTTCTCTGCTTCTTTCTCCCTCCCTTTCCTTCTCTCTAAAAGTAAATAAAATCTTAAAAATAAATAAACTACCCAATAATAATATTAATAATGACACTATCTCCTTAAATATGAACAGCATTTTGCTGCTTACAAAGTACTTAACATTTTTTGGACTTTTTATTTGAAAAAGATTTTGTATTTCAGAAAATTTCCAGTTACTTTTGTAGCTATCGCCTCAATGATCCTTATTAACAGACCTGTGAGGTGTAAAATAGGAATGAAAACTTCTGCTTTTTAATGAAGGCATTGAGGCTTGGAGAGGTGGAGATATTTGTGTAGGTCCTTGGCTTTCTCCTGGACCACGGACTCAACTTCTGCCTAGAGAAGTAGTTCCTGTGCATACAATAGAAGGGAGTTTCCCCTCTTGCTACCTCGTGGGCCATGTCTCACAAAAATAACTAAACAGAACAAAACAACAGTTATCACGTCCTAAGAGTTTTCTGCAAATATGGTGGTAAGTAAAAAATAAAGATAAAAATAATGATCCATGTTTACCGAGACCTTACCACATACCAGGCACTATCGAGGCAAAAATGTTTTATAAACATCATCTTACCCTACTTTAAGATGAAAACACAAGTTTACAGAGATTAAGTATCTTGCCTAGGTCACCTAACTCAAAAAGAAAAGCTGTACTGGGGTGTGGGTAGTAGTCAGTCTATTAGGTTACTCTATGACATGCTCCAAAACACAAGTGTCAAGAACGTGACAGACTGTTCCACGTCACGATCTCTGGGGTCCCTTGTGAACAGTCAGAACTGTTCACACTTTGTGACGGTACAGTAAACGGGCAGAGCAGTAGAATCTCTAGCTCGGGGTGATCGTGAGAAGCAGAGGAGGAGGGTACAGAAACAGGCATCTAAGACTGACTTCCCCACCAAGACTGTTCCCTATTTAGGATAAAAAGTTGCTGTAAAATGGAACTTACCAACAGGCTGTGGCCAGCATTTTGGAATTGGGACTAAAGTGGCAGTAGGAGATAGGCCGATCATCCCCAATCTGACTGCAGAAATTATTCAAAGACTTAAAAGAACAAAAACAAAAAAACGGTCATCATTAATAGGCTAATTCAAGAGTTGGCTTTTCCACTGTAAAAAAGCTACTTGAGGTTTAATATAACCCAAGATTCCTTTATACTTGGGGGGAGGGGGGGGTAGGAGACACTTATATTCATGAATAAATGGAGTCAAGGCTTATGTGAAACCCCAGCACACTGCCTTCTCCCGTCTTAGCATCACTAGCTTCTGTGTCAGCTAAACATAAAAAAGAAAACCGCGGAGAGATCTACAGTACCGCTTTGACATACTAAAAGGAAGAATTAAGCAGCAGAGCCATAGGCCTCTGCTGAGTACAAACTACAGTAGCTTCCCGCCACCTGAACGGATGGTCCTCCCGGACGGCAACAATGTAAGCATACAGAAATAACCATAGCTGCCTCTACCCTCCTAGAGGTGGGCCAAACTAGAAAATCTACCAAATATTTAGGAACATTTAAGATATTGGACAACTACTAAGGGAGTCTTACCCGGAGAGATTTGTGTAGCTCCTGCATCTGGGAGGTCCTGGTTGTCTCAGGAATCTCTTTATGTAGACGGGCCTCCTCCAAGCGTTTCATTGCCCTATGACACACAAGCAATGATACCATCATAAGCAAATGGCTTTTAGACAAAGGTCTACACAAGTCTCCTGCCACTCAAGTTCATTTAACAGCCAGTCATTTTAGAGCAGATCCTCTGTCCCTGAGAGGAAACAAGACAAGATGCGCTTCTTTCTCCTCTGGAGGCTCTCCTTACCTGGGTAGTGAATAATTAGCAATCCACAGTCTAGCCACCTTCAGGCTGTTTGGTCCTTCATGGTACCAGGTCTGATGATACTAAAAGTTAAATTAAGAGCAAAACCATTAAGTCTGAAGCATTCCTGCCCCTAAGCTCAGAGCTGTCAATTCTGTTTTAACTGTCCAGAAAAAAAGGTGAATTAGCTCAGTAATAGGATGAAATCAGGCATGTGTGCTTTCCACTGTGTTTCTTTCTGGGAGGTCTTATTAGATGGATTCCGGGTCCGTGTTCAAAGTTACACTAGGAATTTTATGGTTCTCTCCTGAAACCTACTAATCTCCATTTACACCTACAAAGGAGCAACAAACTGCTGCTAACAACTATTCCTGAACGGTAGAGTTGTCAACTCCCGACCCCCAATCCTAGCAAAGCAAACCACTGAAAACATAAAATGAGAAAACGATTCATGTCTGTCATGTTTATATTACGAGGGTAAAGACATACTTTACCTCTTCTTTGGACTTCTTAGATTTCTCATCATCTTTCTTGGTCTTTTTTAAGGCATCAGTGCCGACCACTGAGAGGATATTTCTTAACCTATACCAAAAAAGACAGAAATTTAAACAGAGCTGAGATTTTGAAAAGTACGCCTAAGAAGGGAACAAGCTTCCCCTTTCTCACCAAACTCCAAGCAGCCTTCTCTGAGACTCGAGATGTCATGCCTACACTTCTAGTGTGATTTCGTTCACTTATCTTCTTTAAAATACCCTAAGCTGAATGACCATAGCCCCAACACAGCTACCACTTGGTCTGTGGAAACAGCCACACCCACTCAATGCCACATGTGCTGAATACTGACTCAGGTGCTAAGGACACAACAATAACTAAGACACAGTTCTGACTTCAAGTAGCACAGTCCTGCAGAGTGCGGGGGAGGGGGACAGAACGTAACAAGGAATTGTACAGTGTATTATATATATTAAGTATCAGCACAGTGGTAAGTACAGGATGCCAAGGGGAAACCTAAACGGAGCACCTAACCTAGGTTTGGAGGATCAGGGAAGGTGTTACTTAACCCGAGTCCTCATTCGGTAAGGTCAGTAGGTCAAGAAAAGGAGAAGACTGCTGAGCCAGAGGTTCAACAAGGTAAAGGTCTGGAGGTGAGAAAAGCATGTTGAGCTTGGAATCACAAACAGTTCAGTATGGCTAAAGCATGGAGTACAAGAAAAATGGTTTCCTTCCCTTGTAATTCAAACCGGCCCAGCACTGTTGGTTGTGTTTAATGAATACGAGATATTGTTAGAGGTTTTAAAGTGATTAAACACACACACTATGCAAACCAAGAGAAAAGATGATGATGAGATAGAAGACAGTGAACAGAAAGACGAGGGCCTCATAACTGCGTGTGACTCGCCTGTCACTAAGACTCTGCAATTTTAAAATCACAAAAGGAGCATTATCTGAGGATAGTGCTCCTTTTCAGTAATATCCCAAAACACTTAGAACTGTTTTATGCCATTGATAAGGAAAGCCTTTGTTTAAATTTTTTAAGTATATTTTATTGATTATGCTATTACAGTTGTCCCATTTTTTTCCTCCTCTTTGTTCCCCTCCACCCTGCACGCCCCCTCCCACCAGCATTTCCCCCCTAGTTCAAGTCCATGGGTTGTACATATAAGTTCTTTAACTTATATGTTAAAGAGCGAAAGTGATGGGTTGCCTCTCGCAAGCCCCCAGTTGGGAACCTGGCTCACAACCCAGGTTCCTATACTATTCTTAACTTTCCTCTGTCTATTTTGTTCCTACCATTTATGCTTCTTATCCTCTGTACCTTTTCCCCCAATCACCCCCACCCCCTCCCCACTGGTAACCCTCCATGTGATCTCCATTTCTGCGATTCTGTTCCTGTTCTAGTTGTTTGCTTAGTTTGTTTTTGTTTTTGGTTCAGTTGTTGATAGTTGTGAGTTTGTTGTCATTTCACTGTTCATAGTTTTGATCTTCTTTTTCTTAGATAAGACCCTTTAACATTTCATATAGTAAGGGCTTGGTGATGATGAACTCCTTTAACTTTACCTTATCTGGGAAGCACTTTATCGTCCCCTTCCATTCTTTGGGACTCTGAGCTTCCTGGACTTCCTGGAAGTCTACTTCCTTTGCGAGATTGGGGAAGTACTCCTTCATTTTTTCAAATAAGTTTTCAATTCCTTGCTCTTCCTTTTCTCCTTCTGGCACCCCTATGATTCGGATGATGGAACGTTTAAAGTTGTTCAAGAGGTTCCTAAGCTTCTCCTTATTTTTTCGAATTGTTTCTTCATTCTATTTTGGTTGAAAGTTTATTTCTTCCTTCTGCTCCAAATCACTGATTTGAGTCCCGATATCCTTCCCTTCACTGTTGGTTCCCTGTACATTTTCCTTTATTTCACTTTGCATAGCATTCACTTCTTTCTCTATTTTATGACCATACTCAACCATTTCTGTGAGCATCCTGATTACCAGTGTTTTGAACTGTGCATCTGATAGGTTGGCTATTTCTTCATCACTTAGTTCTGTTTTTGGAGCTTTGATCTGTTCTTTCATTTGGGCCGTATTTTTTGGTCTCATTGTACCTGTTATGTAGTAAGGGGAGGAGCCTTAGGTAGCTTGCCAGGGCGGGGCAACCCATGTTGCTGCATTGTGGTGCTGTATATGGGGGAGGGGTCGGAAACAATCAGCTCTCAGACCACTTTCAGTTACTTCCCCCGATACCCACAAGCAAATTGAGCCCTTGTGGTTCTGATTCCCCGGAGGGTGCGCTTGTGTACATTCTAGGACCCTGTGGGTCTCTCCAACCAACACTCCTGTGAGGCTGGGAGTTTCTCCTGCCACCACAACCTCCACAGGTTTTTACAGTCAGAGGTTTTGAGGCTTTATTTCCCCACATTGGAATCCTGGGCTGTGCAGTCTGTCTAGCTCCTGAGTTGTTCCTCCCGGTTTATCTGCATGCAAATGTGGGACTACCTGGTCTGCCAGCCGCTGCCTTGCTGCAAATCCTCTCTTCCTCTCCTACTGGTCTGGATAAATGTTTCTTCTTTAACTGATTGGTTGTCAGACTTCCATACAGTTCGATTTTCTGGATGTTCTGGTTATTTTTTGTTTTTAAACTTGCTACTGTCCTTTTGGTTGTGTGAGGAGCCAAAGTGTATTTATCTACGCCTCCACGTTGGCTGGAAGTCCCTGTTGTTTAAATTTTCCAAGTTCAACTACAAATGTTTACCCAAGTCAAAATTCTACACTGGGGAGGGGAGGAAAGAGGAGAGGAAAAGAGGGAGCATGTTAACACCCTCTTCACAGTTCATAAAGAAAAATTAGTAGTGGAAGTAGAACTTGGGCTAAGACTCAAATTATAGATTAAGCTATATAAACACAACTTAAAATATTCTGTTAACAATATCTGAGACATTCTACTAAAGTTTTTGCTATAAATACCAACTGAAACTTGGAACTAGGACCCAGTGATTAAAGAAGAGTAGATATTTAGAAAGGGTACCTTTCTCTACGTTCAGCAGGACCCTCTCCAAAAAGTGTGATGGGCTCCCCCAAGGCTCTTAGGCAAGCCTTGACCTCTGAGTCGTCTGTGGAAACATTGATTTGCCGGGCTCGCTTCCTTCTCTCAAACTCGGCCAATACTTCAGCCTGTCGCTCACTGATGTGCTCTTCAATTTCAAACACTTCCCCTACAAAAAGAACAGGTAGCATCAGCATAATCATCAGATAGTGAAGTCTATTAGGGAAAAAGAAATAATTTCTTATAATTGGAGTCTGTGTATGCCCTTCAGAAAAGATAACTATCTAATCTATTACACTTCATATAGTTTACTATTTCTCAGTTTGTTAACTTGTGCCAAACACAGAAAACTAAATGACACAGCTTTATTTATTTGCTTAGAGAGAGAAAGAGAGAGAGGGGAAGGAAGCGAGAAAGAGAGGCAGAGAAACATCAATGTGAGAGAAAGTGATGGGTTGCCTCTTGCAAGCCCCCACTGGGAATCTGGCTCACAACCCAGGCATGTGTCTTGACCTGGAATTGAACCGGTGACCTTTTGGTGTGCGGGATGACTACTGACCCCCTGAGCCACACCAGTCAGGGCAGTGACACAGCTTTAAATGGTACCAAAATAATTCCAGGCATCTTGTTTCATCTGGCAACCTCACCCTTATACAACCACACAGCTTAGATGAATAAGAAAGTAAAGAGTATGAAGCACGTTTACTACATAAGTTAACTAGGCCTTCCATCCAGAAGATATAATAGAACCGTTATTTTAACAATTACCGAAGCTATTATTATCTAAGGCAGTCCCAGTATTGGGACGTAAGTGAAACCAGTAAGTGAAAATGGTATTGCTTGACTATAAGGCTTTTTGAGGAATCTAACAGCTAGTTTAAAAACCCACACCAAATATAAGCATTTGGATGAAAATGCTAAGTACAGTGGTGCTGCAGTATGTTTAAAGGAGCATATGTGGTTAGGAAAATCGCCACAGTGCACATGTGTAGGAAAAAAAACACATGGGAGGATCACTGAGAAACGTGACTGAAGTCCCTTCTGCAAAGAAGTCTTTTCATTTTTTAAACATTCTTATTTATTGATTTGAGAGGGAAAGGTAGACGGAAGAAAGGGGGAAGGAAAAGAAGAGGGACAGAGAGAGAGAGAAACACTGATTTGTTATTCCACTTATTTATGCATTCACTGGTTGATTCTTGATGTGCCCTGACCAGGGATCGAACCTGCAACCTTGGCACATCTGGTCAATGCTCTAACCAAACGAATTACCCAACCAGGGCAAGAAGTCTTTTCACTTTATACCATTCCATATTGTTTAAATTTCTTATTACAAACATGTATAATTTTATTTTATTATTTTATTTTTTTGTGTATAATTTCATTTTAAAAATATAGTGGACCACTAGTTACTGACATGGAAAGATATCCTCTACAGTATATAGAGTGAAAAATACAGGTTACAAAACAATTTGTATATCATGGCTTTATTCATGGGAAAAAAAATGGTTTAACAGGTTTAAAGCAAAAGGCTCTCTGTCTATCGCTAAGCAGGGTAGGCAAAGTATGGCCATATATACATGTGAGTCTAAAAACAAATTTTTTGACATTGTAAAACTAGTGATATCTACTTTTAGGAAGGCATTCATTGTGGAAAATTTGAGCACTAAAGATAATGATGGACTCACAATTTGCATCTTACCAGAGGTTATATTAATATTTCCTGCTTCAATTCCTGCTTTAAGTCCTTCTTTTCCCAAAATCCCAGACTCTCCTTTGGCCAGACGCTCCCTCTCCTTCTCTTCCAAACTTCCATAATAGATGTGTGGTTTCTTCACAACGGCAGCGCCCAAGTCATCGGGTGCCTTAGTTTTGGTTGCCTGCTAAATCAAAGAGTTGGATTAACCTCAGGCTTAGTCTTAGCAATTTACTAGGATAAATTTCATCTTGAGCTTCAACTGCATTTCCTCCCCCAAGGAAAGAACGAGGAGGACACCAGTTAAGGTGTCTTCCCTGATGGGGGGCGAGGAGAGCGTTCAGCTACCTCGGACAGGAAGAGGTTGATAAAAGTACTAGTGTCTCTTGGTGACTTTTCTATCAAAGGTTTGCTTTGGAGCATGTTTCATTCATTCGGCTGGAGTGCAATCTCTCCTTGGGTTTTTATGAAACTTCCAGGGTTCTTGCTCATCACGGAAAATATAAAGGATAACTGAAATAGCCAACTCGATGTTAAGGGGGAACAAGTTACAAAAGTACTAGTTATAAATTTCAAACGTTTTCAGACGACAGGTAGTACACTATGAAGTTAGGAGGCCTCGCGACAATAAAGAGGGCTGACATAAACATACATCTTGGCCAGGACAATACTCCCTTTCGGAGATCCGTTTATGGACCAGTCGGAAAAGGTATTACCGTTCGCGGCTGAACGAAAGGTGCAAATCAACTCAAGCCCGAGAAACTACTTAAGAATCAGAAAAATGAAGCTCCGCTAAGACAAAACCGATCTCGCAGCCCTCCTCCTCAGCTCTCCACTGCCTTGGCCAGTCCCCTAACAGCCCCATTCCGCAGGGACCCAAAACCCCTCTGCACTGCCTGCCAGGGGGAGCTGAGATCTGTACCGTGGAGGAAGTTCGTGAAGAAGCCATGCTGGACTAGGGAGCCACGATAGCCCAGGAAAGGCCGAATTTTACGTTTCAGGCAATCCACCGCGCGCCTCCAGCGGAGCGGAAGTGCGTCACCGACCGGAAGTGAGCCGGAGCGACGCATCGTCCGGGGCAGCGTGGAGGACGATGGGAGTCGTAGTTGGAAAGAAAGAAAGAAAGGTTGTGGGAACGTCTAGAGGTGTGTGACCCGTAGAGCCTCCGAGAAATGTACGCGAAGGTCGAGGTTCTGCGAGGAGAGCGGCTCAAAACAGCCTGGGAAGTATAGTCCGGTTGGCTCAGCAGAAGATTCACGGTGGTCGCTGAGGTTCCGGAACGGGGCTGAGCAGGCTCGAGAAGAGGTAGGTCCAAGTCGCGCGGCCCCGGGCTGAACTGAGCGAGTTGAGGGCTTCTGGGGCCTGTAAACTGCTTTACGTGGTCCAGGAGCGGGGGCCATGTTGCCATGGAAACCCTTGCCTTGGACCGGCGAGGGCTGCCCTGAAGCTGTTGCGAGCGAGCTGTTTGCCGCTGTCCGGAAGTTCTTTCCCTGGGCCTCTTTTCAGAGGTGGGTGAATTTGGGCAGCAGTGAGACATTAAGCTCAAAGAGCCCTCTAGCGCCAAAGTAAGATAAAGACCTGGCGGAGGAGCTACGGCCTGCTCTTGCTGGTTTCAGCCTGGTGTTTGTATCAGATTCAAAGTGAGATGATGCGTGTGAGGCGTCAGGTACAGGCAAACAGCTCTGCATACTCCTGTGCCCCGCTGGGTACTGGCGCACCAGAGATGAAAAAGATAAGGTTTTTGCCCTCATGTCGGGGGTGATGCTCAAAATATTGGTGTTTCCCGCCCCTCTCCACAAGGACAGTTACAATGATGGTGGCTGTTATTTATTGAGCGTTTACTGAATAAATTATATTTCAGAAACTCAGTCTTCATTACGTCATTCAGCCCATGCAATAACAGAATGCCTATCTATTTAGGACCTATTTAGACCCTAAGGATAACCCTCTGATTTAGAGTTAGAGTTTTAAAGAGATTTCATAAACTGATTTTAGTATTCAGGAGTGCTCACAAATTTCTCACAATTCTCACGTAGAGTTGATCAAATTGAATGGCTTGTATTCTCTTCCACTAACACTGAATTAGTGTTACTGAATTAAGACGTGATGTTTTAAAGTTATTCTCTTCGCTAGAAAATGTCTTTGAATGTGATTGGATCATGAGATTCAAGTGACTTGCCTATTTTGCCAAGTGACAAGGCAACTTGCTATTTTAAGTTCATGAAGAAAGAGTTTTTTGAAATAACCGAGTTGTGGATATCTATCATGTAACAGAAATGTAATGTTCAGACATCTGAAGACTTAGAAGTCTTTGTATGAATCCATATGAGTCTTTTGCATTGCCATTCGGTTTAGTGTGCATGCTTACAAATTGATCTTATATTTGCAGCTGAGATTTAACCCTTCCAGTTTTTCCTCCTCTCTTCCATTTTTAACAGCTAATAGTTCACTGGGCCTGGCCCTTAGTGTTGATTTCAGTATGCTGCGACGGAAACCAACCCGCCTGGAGCTGAAGCTTGATGACATTGAGGAGTTTGAGAGCATCCGGAAGGACTTGGAGGTAAGAGTACAACTTTCAAACCCTCCGGTATATTTGAAACAATAACTAGCTTTTGAACTCCAGACTCTTGTGTAACAGCTTATGTGGATGATTTACAGACATCTCCAATTTAATGTATTAATTTCCTGTGACCACTGTAATAAACTACCATAAACTTGGCGGTTTAAGACACCAGAAATGTATTTCTTCATAGTTCTGTAGGCCAGAGATCTGCAGTCCGTCTACTGGACCAAAAGTCATGGTGTCAGCAGAACCGTGATCCCTCCAGAGGCTCCCTGGAGAATCGGTTCCTGTCTCTTCAGCTTCCGGTGGTTGCTGGCGCTGCTTGACTTGTGGCTGCATCATTCAGATCTCTGCCTCTCTGGTCACACTGCCTCCTCCTTTCTGTCTGTGAAGTCTCCCTTTACCCTCTTACAGTGACACACGTGACAGCACTTAGGGCCCTCTCAGATGATCCAGGAGAACACCCGTGGCTCAAGATCCTTAATCGAATTGCATCTGCAGAGACCCTTTTTCTGTATAAGACAGCGTCTACAGATTCCTGGGATTAGGGCCTGATAGCTTTGGGTTTCGTTATTCATCCCACTACACTTGTTAAAACGAAAAATTCGATTTCTACCTCAAGCTAGTTTCACCTCAGTGTTCCTCATTTTGGTGTCTATGTATTTGCTCAAGCCACAGCCCCAGGAGTCACTCTTGAGTTTTCCCTTTCCCTCACCCCTTTACATACTGTCTGTCCATAAACCCTTTGATTCTACCTCCAGAATATTTCTAGAACCTACCTGCACCTTTTCATCTCCACTGTTACAACCCTAGTCCAAGTAACCACCGTCTCTCTCTCTGCAGTTTCAGTAGCATCCTAAGTGGTTTTCTACTTCCATTTTTGTCTCTTCAATCCATTCTTCATCAAGTATCTAGAATGATCTTTAAAAATGTTCAGCTCATGTCATTCCCCTGCTTAAAACTCTTCAACGGTTTGCTGCACCGAAGATAAAAATCTCAATTTGTTACGGCCTCCAGGATTTTGGATGTTCTGGCCCCTCTCAGGTTTTATTTCCTGCCACTTGTTGCCTTGCCCTCTGGACCCCAGACACACTGGCTTTCTTACGTTTCCTCGAACATGCAAAACTGTTTATCAGTCATGGCCTTTGCACACATTATTTCCTTCTTTCTTCATGTCTCTCTTTAAATGTCACTTCCCCTGGATGAGAGGCCTCTTCTGACGCTATCAACTTAGGTGTATCTTTCCTATCCGTGCTCATTAGGGTCTTTCAGAGCACTTTATTCTTTGATTTTGTAGCATTTGTTATAATTTACAATGATTTGTTTACTGTAAAACCATTTACAGTAGGAACCTTGGTTGTGGAAATCACATCTGTCTTTTTCACCATTGAGTTCCCAGGATGTAGTACATAGTCGGAGCTCAGGATGAATTGTTAAGTGTAGCCTTACCCCACGCTATTAGATGTGCATTAATAAGACTTAAAATCTTCATCAGTTCCCAGTCAGGGCACAGGCCTGGGTTGTGGGCCAGGTCCCCAGTAGGGGGCACGTGAGAGGCATCCATACATTGATGTTTCTCTGCCTTTCTTCCTCCCTTCCCCTCTCAATCAATCAATCAATCAATCAATCAAAATCTTAAAAAAGAAATCTTCAATGGCCTTCAGGATAAAGTCCGAATTCCTTAGGGAGGCATGCAAGGCCCTGCTCTTCTCTCCACTGCATCTGTCACTGCCGAGTCATCTCACCTGGCTCTCGGAGCCTCTGCATGCTCTGCTGCCCTCACCTGAAACGCCTTTTGCCTGTCGCTGCCATGCCGACTCGTCCTCTGACTCAGCTCCTTGCAGAAGTCTTTCCTGAGGGCTCGCCCGAGCTGGGTGAGTGTCAGCCTCTTCCTCCTGTGCTGACCCCTCTCATAGGTGTGGTCGCTCTCTTGTCATTGTCTGTTTCTCTATTTCCCCCACTAGGCCACATTCTCCTTGAAGGCAGGAATGAGTACATTCTTCCCTGCATCTGCCCCCTCGAATACCAGGCTCAATGGGGGTGCCCTAGATGAGTCTATTTTCATTTGCTGTCCTCGTAGATATTCTGTACTGTTTGGCAGAGGACATTACATCTCGTACGTATCCATGAACATACACTTTTTTTAACACATAAAAATTTATTTCTGGTTATTAGATCACACTAAGGAGTTACTGTCAGTGTGCTAGGGAAGATAATGGTGTGGCAGTTAGGCAGGTCATCAGCCTGTTCATTCTCAGGTACTTCCTCTGACTTCATCCTTCTCTGATCTGTTCTCTGGGGGCTCAGCTCCCAGCCTGTATATGCTTCTTATTATGACGGATAGCTTGGATTTGCTTTCCTCTTTGCTCATCCCAGAGACTTTAGTGTTCTCTAAGCATTGTAAGTTTTTGCTTTGTAAAAGCTCATATTGATAGTGTCCTCTTAAGGATGAACTTTAAGTGTGGTTTAAACGTCCGTTGTAATGAGTCTCATAAAGTGCTAGCATACTGACCTTTGATTCTGCAGAGTCTGCTCACTATTGAGTTAGTTTTTCTCCTAAAGGCAATGTCCAGTGGGTTTGACCTGTTTTAGAGTAACTTAGGTGAGAGGGAGTGTTTTACCCTGAACTAAAATGAAACCAGAAGAAAACTGATACTTCGTTTGTTACTGCAAGTTTGATTACCTTTTTATGACTCAGGATTTACCCTACGCCAAGAACATGGTGGTGCCAAATGAATATTTGCTAATGAGAAGAATGTTGCCTTAATCCTAAAACTTGTATACTTTCAGACCCGTAAGAAACAAAAGGAAGATGTGGATGTTGTAGGAGGCAGTGATGGAGAAGGTGCCATAGGGCTCAGCAGTGACCCCAAGAACCGGGAGCAGATGATTAATGATCGAATTGGTTATAAACCCCAAGCCAAGCCCAGCAATCGTTCATCTCAGTTTGGAAGTTTTGAATTTTAGAAGTGGATTATCTTGCTTGCCAGGGCCCTGGAATGGTGTAAAATGATGGCAGAAGTGCAAACAAGATTTAGGGACTCCAGTGCTCAGAATGTTTCACCTCCTGCAGAGAGAAATGCATGAGATTACTGATGCTTAACTTTCACTCTAAGCTGAAATCCAAACTCTGGTTTGTCTCTGGAAAATTTGACTATAAAATTTGTCTTATTTTTGTCTTTAAAAATAAATATATTTTTGGAAAAGTATGAGACATCCTTTATGAGGTATAACAGCACTGTTAATCCCAGACTTGAAACAGTACTTGCCTCAGAGGTGACAGCATTCTTCCCTTCATTAAAAGACCCTAAGCACAGGACATTTCCAGTTCATCCTTGTCACTGACTTGAATTTAACTGATTTTTTCAGCATGTTATTTATTGAGTGCCCACAATGTGCCAGGTACTATTCTAGGTACTTACTCACGTTAGTGAACAAAATCCACAAAGATCCCTGCCCTTGTGGAGATTAGATTTTAGTGATTTTTGTGTAAACTTGATTGATCTCCCATTCTGAACTTGTTTCTCTGGACCTCCAAGCCCCTTGGTAGTAATGAGCCTTAGTGGAAAATTCTTGATTCCCAAATTAAGCACATGAACTTAACAAAGTGAGTTCTTCTCAGGCTCATTTTCTTTGGATCAGGCCTCACACATCCTGAGTACAGGAACAGCAGGGGTTGATGGTTCCGTCCCCTGGGACTGCATGCGAAGCCTGGGTGAGCCAATGGTGAGGAGCGGGGTTGAACCAAGTGAGAACTCACAAAGGCTTTCCTGACCACTGCCCTGTGTAGCGTTCTGCCCTTCTTTTGCTCACAAGGAGTAAATATTCTACTCCACCTAACTTGATTCTATGGCAGGGGGTTAAGACCATGAACTCTGGGAACCAGGTTGGCTGTGGATTTACCATTGTTGGTTGAAGCGGAGTGGTAGGTGCAGAAAGGGTTCACAACATGGTTCTTTCTACTTTTATATATGTTTGGGGAAATTATTAAAAGGATTAAAACATCATTGATTGTGGAGTGAAAGTCTTGAGCTGAAATTCCAGCAGTCACTTTTTTGCTATTATCTGGAGCCAATGATTGAAATTTTGTGAACCTGCCTTAGCAATGTGATGGAGATAAAATATGTATCTAAAAGGACAGTTGTGGAAATTGAAGGAAATCGTGAAATGAGCGTAGTACCATGACTGGCCCATAAGCTCTGGGTAAATAGCTATCATTGTTGCTATTATTGCTGTTTTGTCTTTTCACCAGGTACTACACTTACTGAGCTGTGTAATCATTCTGTCTAGTTCAATTCAAAGCTCATGTAACAATAACAGATATTTATTGAGCTCCTCCAAGGTGCCAAGCATTTTCTAGGAGCTAGTGATATATATCAGTGAACAAAGTAGACAAAAAATAAAATCCTTGCCCTTATGAAGATTATGTTGTTTTGGGAGGAGACAGGAATCAAACAGATAATAAAAAAATATATACTGTGGCTTGGAAGCCTATTATGTGTTGGGGCTTTATATATATTGCTCCCAATTCAAATAGGTACCAGTATTGCCTTTTTATAACCAAGAAAACTAAAGCTTAGGGATTATTAAAATAACTTGCTGAAGGTCACATTTCTAGGAAGTGATGGAGCCAGGATCCAAACCCAGGTAACGTTTGACTCCAAAGTCCATGCTCATCATACTATACTGTGAAAGAGACCAGAAGTGGTGCTGAACGGTAAGGTGGTCATCTGGGGGCCAGTGGGAAGGGCAAATAACACCAGCATTCTGGCATCATCACAGGGATGGGCAGGGCCGATGCTCACCTCAAGGTGCGTTAGTGAAGCTCCCAGAGGCTCAACTCCAGGCCTCTTGCCTGACAGCATAAATACAGCCAAGGGATCATGATACATGTCAGCTTATTTTCTTAAGATTTTAAATTTATTTTTTAGACTAGAGAAGGAGGACGCCCACAACCCAAGCATGTGCCCTGACTGGGAACTGAACCAATGACCTTTCGGTTCACAGGCCAATGCTCAGCCCACTGAACTATACGAACCAGGGCCAAGTCAGATTGTTAGTTCAGAAATCCCTGGTATACTGAGATATTTGCAGCTCCATGAAGACCCTGTCTCCTGTGCAGAAGTTCATGTAGATCTATCCTGTATTAGCTTGCCATTTTAAGTAGAGCAGGAGAATGATATGAAAACATAAAGGGACTGTGCCACTTAAAGACTGACATTAACAACTGATGGTAATGGCCAAGATGCCATGTGCACAATGAAGAGACTGCTTACTCTGATATCAATCTGGATAAAAAGACATGCAGGGAATCACAAAATCAAAATATTTATTTTGTTCTTTTGTACATGGCATTGTTAAAACACTCCCACTACTGCAATACTGCTCTCCAGGAGCTTACAATCTAAAGCAGTCAACGTTAATTGTAGAACCAGTGATTAAGGCATTATATCAAATGCAGACTTTGTATCTTTAAATGTACCTTTCGAAAGAAGCAGCTGGAGAGGGCAGGATCAAAATTAAATGGCATGTAAGTGTACCCCCTGCCCCGTCGCCTTCCAGCTCCTAAAACTGTGGCTAGAACTCAAGACCAGTGCCCCACAGCCTGGAAGGGAATTCCAGACAACCCTACCATAGAAGTATTTAAGGAACCTTAATCTCTAACTCCCTGGTGGACATGGAGGATCCCGTTTGTGAGCTTCATGGGGCAGGGTGTTTCTCCAGCACAGACTGGAGAGAGAACTAAGATTCCAGAACTGCAGATACCAGGTGGCCCTTTACCCACCCTTATAGAAATTCCAGTGGGACAAGTGTTGCTTGAAATGTGCTTAAGGTTTCTACCGAGTTTACAACTTCCGGCTGGTGTCTACATCCCGTGTAGTAAGGTCCACTGCATCAGGAGGGCTGGGGAGATTTGATAAACAAGGTATATGGGATAAAAGATGTTACCTTTTAGCTATGAAAGACCGAAAAGGGAAATGGAGGGCAAAATAGGGGCTAAAGAAATGGGGATACAGGCTTTGAATGGATTTGAACAGGGAAGGAGGAAAAGAATTTGGGGTCCAAAAGGAGCAAAGAAGTCAGACACTAAATTCCAAATGAAGAGACACAGAAATGAAAGTCAACAAGAGCATTATATTATCAGTGCAAGAGCTCAAGAAAGGGCTTTAAGTTTTCATTTTTCCCCTCCTTCACTAGCTTCTTGCTTTGGCAACCTACTCTAAGGATTGCTGGAATTCAGGTTTTTCAGAAGACTCTATCTTGAATACCTATCCCAAACTGATGTTTCTCTGAGAGTTTCAAATTCATAGCACTTTGTCTAAATTGGCCTTGATTTTTTTAAAAAATCTTAATAAGGTCCTGTTCCTACAAGGGTATTTCATAGCAGCTCATGCCAAGATTTCTAGAGAGCACCAGGGTAATTACTAAACATTCTTATTTCATTTCTCAAGGTTTTATTACTCCTTGACTTCTGAGGCAGTAACAGGCTATTTACACCTTAATGTTGGATTTGTCAGTACCTGTCACTCTTCTCATGCTAAGTAACAGCACTACAGGGGTTGGAATGAGAAAGCGCAAAACTCTAATGTTGATTCTTAGGTTTTAACCTCGATCCAGTAGGCTCATGACCCTCTCTTGGTTCAAAGCCGTGGAAGTACACATTCCTTGCTCCAATATTTAACTGTACCTACAAAGAAAGTACAAACTTCAAAACCACAACAGAGGCCAACAGGATTGCTGTGTTTTGTCTTCTGTCCTGAGGCACAATTGGAGTCTAGCACCAAGGAGGGCAGGATTTAACAGACCAGCATAGAAGAGTCACTTTATGGAGGTAGTTTGGACTGGGAACAAAGCTGCAGTGTGGACTAACAACTGAAAAGATAAAAATCCAACGAGATTCTCCATTGGGAAAAGAGGTTTTGGCCTCTTGTGATCTCATAAAGCCCCAAAGAGTGACAAAGATGGCCGCTGGAGGATGAGGATCTGCCCGGCGTGGGTGTGGGTGTCGGGGGCTAAGGAGTACCTGGCCATCCGCAGACCACGCCCTCAGCCTCTCCAAAGACAGGGCTAGACTTTTGTCCTTCTGGCCTATGGCTGGCTAATTTACACTACAGACCAAGGTCTTCCTCAATCTTTAAGCTATTTCCACGAAACTACAGATCTCTGAAAATCAGGGCCAGTGATTCCATACATGCTGATAAAAGTTACTTGGGCTACAGCCCTTTGTGCATGTGTACGCGGGCACACGTACACACAGCTGGGGCTGAACAAATGTCTGTGGAATGTTTAAGTATTGACCAGCAGCATTTAGTATATGAGTGAAATCCAGACATACCACCTACCAATCAGTAATTCAAATTCCTATGCTCAACCCACCCGGTTTAAAGCAGAGGTTCTCAAACTATGGTCCCCTGACCATCAGCAGAAGCATCACCTAGGAACTTGTTAGAAATGCCAGTTTGGGCTCTGGGTTGAGGCCCAGCAATTAGTGTTTTTAACAAACGCTTGAGGTGATTCTCATGCATGCTACAGTTTGAAAACCACTGGTGTACAGGCAGATGCACAAAAACAGTAAGGGGAGATAAGGGTTCCAACTCTTGTGCTACATTCAGTTGGGACAAACCAAGGTACCAAATCAAAGTAAAATGTCAATGGATTGATTTTAAAACATCTATTTCCATTTTCTCAGACTGACTGTCATCTTTTTTTGATTGACAAGTTCATTCTAATCAAAATGTTAAGTGGGAACATAACAGATAAGTCAGCCACCCAGAGTGTGCGCTTCCACAAACTCCAGACCTGCGTTCAGTCTCAAACCATCCTCTGCCCACCAGAGTTTGCTGCACCACATCGCACTCAGGGACAGGCACAATGTATTTCCCACTCATCGAGTCCTTAGTTTTTAATGTTAAGTTTGGGTTCTGGGTTTAGTTGGGCAAGAATTTCCCTCAGTTGCCATGAATCCTAGCAGAAGTTAATCTGTCCCATCACTGACCCAGGAAAAACCCACCAAATTCACAGATTGTTAAAAATAAAAACAGAGGACTAAAAAAGAAAGCAGGTAATCAAGTCATCGAATAGAAAGCTACCTGGATTAGACAAGAACATATAACTTGGATCTAAGATAATGGTGGAGAAGACATCTCATGGGTGGCTTCACCCCGAGAAATGGGAATCTCAGGGCAGGAAAAAGAACAATCACAAGTGCTATCACTTTAGCTCAGAGACTGTAAGTTAAACCTCTGTTGGGCAGGTGCGTGTGTAAGGAGACAAGGAGCAAGAAGGGAAGATTGGAGTAGGAATTATGTCTTCCAGTCTTGAACTGCTTCCCACTGCAGTTGGTAAGGCTGCACCATGGAGTTTGACATTAATGGCAATGCTCTGTGATGTCCACCACCACTGCCTTCTTCCAGCTGAAGAGAAAGTATCCTGTGCCGGCTCCTGCTGCTACCGCAATGCAGAGGTACCCGTTGTAGGTCATGAAGATGAGCATGAGGAAGTAGCTGATGACCACCTGGATGATATGCAGCACTGTTTGCAGGAGGTGAGGAAAGCTCAGCATCTGCTGTCTGGAGAGTAAACAGGGAAATAACAATCAAAGAGCCCTGGGAGTGTTCAGACAGCTCTGCAAAGCAGGAGAAAGAGGGAAGAGTTGCCATGAAAGCTTGAACTGGACTCCCTCACAGCCACGCTGGTGGCTCATGGGTACTTGTGTATGTGCATGTTGTTTATAGGGTGGTCAGGGTTATAGGCAATGGCTGGCTATGGTTGTGAGTCAGCAGAAGGAACCCTCTTTGGCAGTTGTGGGGAGGAAGGAGGCCTAAACCCCTGATTTACCTCCACCTTGGATCCTGACAGGGAAGCCTAAAGCTTTCCACACTTATTTGCCTAAACATTTTCAGGCCTTCCAACTTTGCAAAGTTCACATTCTAAAAAAAATGAAAATAGAATTGAGGGCTGGATGGTATAGTAGAAAGTATTGGGTTGGCCAAAAAGTTCGTGTGGTTTTTTTCTTGTAAAATAGGACACATTTTTCATTTTCACTAACAAATACTGATGTGGATATTTTGAGTATGTCAGCTATCTCCCGCATGGTAGAATGCTGATTGTTCTCAGTTAATGTCTCAATCTGACTGCTGTCAACTTCAACTGGTCCACCGTGGAGCACCGTCCAGTGAGAACTCTCCAGCACAAAACTTCTCAAACCACTTCTGACATGTTTGAACAGTCACAGCACCTTCTCCATACACTGCACAAATCTTTTTTTGCATTTCAGTTGCATTTTTTACCTTTCTGGAAATAATAAAGCATAATATACTGGAAATGTTGCTTATTTTCTTCCATCTTCAATATTAAAATGGCTACACAAAAATTCACCAATTTTGATGTTCTTTTAAAATGCACGCTGATATGACAGCTGTCACAATACAATCTAACAATTGTTTCGAATGAAGTTAAGGACAACTAAGCGCTATTTAGAGCCATCATACAGAAAAAAACAAACGAACTTTTTGGCCAACCCAATACTTAATAAAGGATCAAGATATCTGGCTACTAATCCCCCCCATCACTTACTAGTTCTGGCATCTCAGGTAAGTCATAACCTGTTTGGGCCTCAATAAGCTCATCAGTACAATGGGAATAAATAATGTGCTGACTTGAGAGTAGGATATACTGGTCTATAGGACTGCTTGAACTCAGATTTCAGACCTATATTTCTGTTAAGATTGAATCTCAAAATGCATTTGTCAGTCTGTGGGAAAAACCAATAGTCATCCAAATACTTTGACGGAATACAGACACTTGTACAGTCTTATATTGTAGGCAAGCTGAGACTAGAACTGGGAAGGTACAGCTTTTTAGAGAAAGGAATCAAATGGATTCTGCCATTCTTCTATATCCTGACCTGAATTTCTTTTCTTAACTTATTACTTTGGTAAATATTTTACAATATGGATCCCTTACCTCTTTCCAAAGTGACAAATACTTACAATTCAGAACAAACATTCATGTTTGCAGAAGGGTTCCTATCACTCCTCCTTTGGCCTGCTCATGACCCACAACCACGAGCCTCCAAAGACAGTTGATGAAGGTCATATCGACTCACTAACTCAAGAAGGGGGCTATTGCAAATAAAACAGCTGCTCTGCTGCTTAGCTAACCCAGCTCTTCAGAACTTCTGTCTGGATCAGTTCGATCTTCTTACCCAACAGTTTTGTGTGTTTCCATAAGAATGGTTCCATTTGGTCCTGGGACAGGCATGGAATTGTAGCGAATGCTGACTTGTGACTTGCGCAGCAGGCTCTCTCGGGCTATCTTGAGTCCTTCATAGAACACTGCTAGTAAAAACACTCCCACAAAAGCTCCAGCCATTTCTAAGCAGGGAAGGAAGAGATGGTGGTACTGTCAGACATTGAAAAGCCATTTGCTGGCGTGCTGTCTAAGCTAGGAATACAACACAGAAAAGGGGCTACTCTCAATTTCTGAATATATTATGCAAATAGGGAATAAAACACCTTATTTGTAAGTGCTGACTCTGTTTCTTGAACAGGCATTTCAATTCTAAGTCTTTCACACTGGGAAGCATTGGTAATGCTAAGAATGTATTCCAACTTCTGATTTACCACTCCACCTGAATTAAATACTCCCCTTCTTCCCAGATCAAACTGATTTTGTGGATCAAAAGATATAATTGCACCTAAAGCAGTCCAACTGACTACTCAGCTTGTGCAATTTGAAATGAACGCACACTAACTCAACATTATAGACACAAAGAAATGGGTGATTAGTTCCCCCAAATCTAGGACTGACACTAAAATGGGCCATGCCAACAATCAGAAATGATGTAGAGCACAGCTCCATACACTAGAAAGAACACTGGGCTAGGCAGGTCCAGGAGGTCTGGGGTCCTGTCCCAGCTCTGACACACTAATTCTATGTGATTTAGGGCTAAGCACTTCACTATTTGAAGTTTAATTTATCTGTAAAGTGGCAGCAATGTACTAGGTCAATAGCTTTTATTTTTAATTTTTTAAAGGTTTTATTTATTTGTTTTTAGACAGGGGAAGGAAGGGAGAAAGAGAGAGAGACAGAGAAACACTGATCAGCTGCCTCTCGCATGCCCCCAACACGGACCTGGCCAGCAACCCAGGCATGTGCCCTGACCCGGAACCAAACTGGCAACTGTTTGGTGCTCAGGCTGGCACTCAATCCACTGAGCCACACTGGCCAGGGCAATGTAGCTTTTAATCTAAAGTTATTTTGTGGTATGTATATATGAAATACTTACGTCATTTTAACTTGACTATAGTCTTATGTCCCTAACCAATAACTTATCAAACAAGGAAACACTCTGGAAAAAGGATGAAAGGAAATGGACTGCAAAAGACTTCTATCTGGTAGCTTAATTATTTTTTAAGAAACTCTAAAATAAGCATTGTGTATCCTTACCTACGAAGCAAGGTGGTTGTGGTTAATAATCATAATGATTAAGTAATTACAACAGAAAGAGATGCTGGGTTTCCAGATTCTTTGCCACTGTTTCTCATGTGACTGTCACCTTCAGACACCACCTGATGGTTTACTCACCTCCAGCTGTATTGATTACCAAGCCAGAAAACAATAGTTCCACATTCTTAAAGCCAAAGTAGAAGGTCATTTGCTGTTAGAAAACCAAAACAAGTCAATTAGAGATGAGTAGTGATTCTAAATGAGAATTTCAAGTAAAGAAACTTAGAACACTTAAGTTTTTGGAGAAAGGAATCAAATGGATTCTGCCATTCTTCTATATCCTGACCTGAATTTCTTTTCTTAACTTAGTACTTTGGTAAATACTTTACAATATGGATTCCTTACCTCCTTCCAAAGTGACAAATACTTACAATTCAGAACAAACATTCATGTTTGCAGAAGGGTTCCTATCACTCCTCCTTTGGCCTGCTCATGACCCACGACCACGAGCCTCCCAAGACAGTTGATGAAGGTCGTATAGACTCACTAACTCAAGAAGGGGGTAGCAGATTTGGATAATAAGAGATATTCACTGCAGTGGGAGGTTTTCCCCCTCATTTTAGCATTACTGTAATGGGGTATAGAGAGGGGGGGTCCCCTGAAAATAGAAAAACCCCACAATCCTTGATTGGGGGAAGTGGATGATATTTGCCATGTATAGTGTGCTTCTGTGTATAATGTGCACCCATGTTTTTGGCCCAAACTTTAAAATCTTATGTTTTAATTTTTTAATTCAGTTTTTTATTTTTTATATTTAGAAACAAAACAGATTATTGTATTTTAGGGTATTATTTTGCATATGGATGTCATTATTGCTTTCTAGAGTTACACTTTTAATGCACAAGCATAAATAAAATAATTTAAAACATTTATATAGATACAGAATCAGTATTACCCACATTATGGCCATCCTTATTTTCCCCTAAAAAATTTGGGCAAAAAAGTGCACATTATACACAGCAAAAGATACTTTGCATAATAATGGCAAGTTACTAGCCCTGTCTTTGCTGAAGGGAAGCAGGCTACCACCCAGGGCGAAAGGTGTATGTGACTTTATGAGTATAGTGACTCATGACACAGCCAGGGGAGGTAGACACCCTGTGTAATGGGGAACGCTTGCCCTGACTAAAGATGGTAGCCAAAAAAAGGTAAAAGATACTGGGGAACTGGCAAAAATGGCAGGTGCTAACACATCATAGGAGGGGCTAGGTAAGAAGTTACAGGAAGTTCTAGGCCAAGCATTTAAATGAGGGTGGGCTAAAAGAGAGGCACAGGAGTCTGCTATGAGGTCTGGTATGTAAGTAAGAGAATGCCACGAGGTCTGGAGTGAGAAAGAGGAGGCCCGCTGGGAAGCCTGCCTGGAGAAGATGGCGGCAGAGCTGATGGAGCTGTGCAGGGACCCACCAAGCCAAGCACAGATTCATGAGTGGTGCTTGGAGCTGAACTGAACTGTGACCGGGAAAGCTGAGCGGCAGACTTCTGCTTTTCTGAAAGACAGTACCTCCGACTGGCGTATTGTGAAACAGGCCTGGTTTGGCAAAAGGAGGCAGGATTATGTGATTTTTGGGTGTTTTAAAGGGAGTGGGACACAATGGCAGAGATCTGCCATTATTCTAAGTCTGTATAACCTTTACATAAACAAGCCCTTTTGTTTTTCACCAAGCCCTTGTGTTGGGAGTCACTCTTCTTGGTGGGGTTCTGTAACATTATCGCCATAGGCACTCTCCACAAGAATTCTCCTTCATGCCTACCATCAACTTCTGTCTTTTTCTCTTTTCTACACAAAGCACAAAGACCAGAACTTAATTCAGAAAAGGGTCTATTTTGAAAGAAAGGAGGAGTACTGAAGAAAGGACCCTGGAAATATTGTTTCTGTGGCTCTGTATTTAACCTGCCACACGATCTTGGGCAAAGCGCTTATCTACACTTATCTGGGTCTACCTTAGTTTTTCCTCATAGGGAAATTGGCCTTTAAATAACAACTTTCTGGTTCTAAAGTTCAATGATTTCTATTACCCAAGTGTGTGAGAGAGTCCTGGGCCCTCTCCCATGGCACTCACCATCATCATGTTGCTGTCCCCCCCTCCGTGGGAGTGGGAGGCTGAAGTGTCGGGGTGATGGTGGCCAGCAGCACTGCTGTTGCCCATGGGGTTCATCCCCATATGGTGGGAATGGTCCATTTTTCCAGTTGAAGCTGACAGTCGGCAGAAGAGTCTAAGAAAAGGATTATATATAATAACTTAAGGATATTAAAATCTTGATTATTGTTAAATACTTAGGTTTATGTGGGATGTCACCTAGTGAATGAATGTTCTCCTAGTGTTTTTACTCAGAATTATTTTTTATACTCTAGACATGGAGAGAGAAGTTATTGAGCTCACGGGGGTCATCTCTGGAGACTGTGGCAGAAGGGATCTGCACTTTGAGTTTCAGAAATCTAACCCTTATTTTGCAGAATCATTACTTTAATAGATATGTTCAATGTGTGTTCAAGTTTAAACATGAGATAAGAAGAATAAAAGTAGTTTCTTTGGGTTGCAGGAAGCAGACAATTTTGTAATAATGGACAAATCGATGCCATTAATGAAATGTAACTGCTCTTGGGCTTTCTAATCCTAAATGTCAGTAGATAAAAAGCAAGCACTTCAGATAATTCACCTAATTGGATGGCCTGTGTTCACTCAGGATATTAAGACCACATTTTCACATATAGGACAACCGGGCTTCAGCTAATTTAAATTTGAAGAAAAGGTCTACTGCTGCCCTAGGTGATCAGTGTGCTTAGAATTTAGATACAATTTCAATCCTAGCCAGGCATTAGAGTTAAAGACATTGAAAACAAATTATAAATAAATTGGCCATTCTACATTAAATTAAGTCTAGACAATGGCACATTCAGCCTTGCTATCTTTACTACCATGTCACTGCTTTACTGCAGAAGTCCATCTGGGATCATAAACCAAGGAGCAAGAACTCCTGCAGCTGGGGAGGGGGAGGGGAGTGGGGAGTGGGAAGTTGTGGAGGGCAGAGAAGGGAGGTGTTGATGGGTTCTCTTTTTTGTGTTCCTCAGCTCCAGTTAGTGAAGGAAAGAGTGCATTAGAAATTCCAAGGAAGTAGTCCTGTTCTTGAGCCTGAATGTGCCACTCATTATCATTCAATCAATCAATCAATCAATCATATTTACAAAGCTCCTACTATGTGCCAAACTCTGAGCTAAGTGCTAGTATTTTAAGCCATAAGAGAAACAAGGTACCTGATAAAGAAACAATTAAGTAAATAAAACAATTTCATGGTGTGATTAGTGCTGTGAAGGAAACAAACAGGGTAATATAACATTGCATTATTAGGAGGTACAGAGAAAGTATACTTTTAAAAAAATTTTACTTATTTTCGGGGGGAAGGGAGAAAGAGAGGGAGAGAAACATGATGTATGAGAGAAACATCAATTGGTTGCCTCTCATACGACCCCTACCAGGGACCTGGCCCGCAACCCAGGCATGAGCCCTAACTGGGAATGGAACCAGCGACCTTTTGGTTTGCAGGCTGGCACTCAACCCACGGAGCCACGCCAGCTAGGGCTCCCTACAATATTTTATTTACCAAGCTTTTATAACTAGGTGGAAAGATTAGGAATACTGTATTTTCATTTACTTTTTTGCCCATTCAATCAAATAGTGTTCTCTAACAGAATCTAAGGAGGACATTTATCTTGTCGGAAGTTGGCTATATGCCAGCTTGCTTCTATTGCCCTTAATACTATTACATATGGGAAATGAAATGGCACATTTGACATTGAATGTCATTCAGCTTTGCAGTTCTTTCTTTCTTTTTTGAACTTTATTTTTTTAAAAAAGATTTCAGATGAGAAAAGGAGAGAAAAAGAGAGGGAGAGAAACATCAGTTGCCCTTGTATGCTTCCAAATGGGAACCTAGCCCACAACCCAGGCATGTGCCCTGACCCGGAATTGAACCTGCAACTTTTAAGTTCACAGGTCGGCACTCAACCCACTGAGACACACCAGCCAGGGCTGCACTTTATTTTTATTGTTAACACTATTGTGGATGTCCTCATTTCCCTTCCTCCCTGCCTTTGTTCCCTCCACCTAGCCCCCGCCCTCCTTTCCCTTTGGCTACCACCACACTGTGGTCTGTACCTGTGTGTTATGCTAAGTCTTTTGGCTAATCCTTTCACCTACTTTCACTCAGTCCCTACCCACCCACCTCCCCTGTGACAGCTGTCAGTCTGTTCCATGTATCCATGCCTCTGCATTTCTTTCTGCTTTCCCCTGTTTAATAAGTATGGTGCAGTATTTATACAGTTTTTAAAACTTCCTTGTATTCAAGGGTCTACTTCTGAGGATCATCAAAAAGAAGTTTCCTCTATTACTGCCAACCCTTCCACCCACAGCCCAGACACCTTGTACAGCTTAACTAGAGGGCCAGATTCTTTATAAAATCTAGCATCTCTAGCAAAATAAACATAAGTTTATGGGAAGAAGTTAGGGAATGAGCGAAAAGGCTAAATTCTGATGCCTTTTCTGAGTCTTAGCACTGACCTTACTTTTATTTTCCTGGTGTTGCACAATGATAGATAAGAAACGATAATCCATGGGGCTAAGGAGGTTAGACCACACAGAAAGATTACGCAGACATGGTCATATACCTGACACATGGTCCCTCTTCTCCAGCTCAGACAGTTGTAATCTGGAGCTTGAGACAATTCTTTTGGAGACTGCCTAAAGTCTTTCCTGACTTCCATGATAAGGAGGATAAAGAAGAAAGTTTTTATTCTTAAAACGATTAGGGTCATGTTCCTCTTTAGATTTGTAAAAACATTAAACAAAGGGAAATCTATCTAGTTGGGCTTCTGCTTTCTGCAGTCATTATTTATGACTGGTGACATAGCTTTTGGCAAGCAGATGAGGGAAATTCAAGGTCAAAGATAGTAAACTATCATAAACGGGTTCATACTTATGGACTATGCTCACATGATCAAGCAACCAGTTTAAGAGGACTAATCCTGCCTTTTGATGACCTGTATGGAGACAGTGGATGTTCTGAGACATAGTTCTGGCTTTGTTTCAAGTGCTCCCATAGATGCACTTTACAACTCTCTTGATGGCTTTATGAATTCCACACTTACGTTGTCCTTTTGGGGAGGGAGGAGGTAAAGGAGATGTAGGAATAAAGGGGAGACCTTAAAGCAATAATAAACAGGGCTTAGGTATCTCTCCATAACTTGGCATTCTAGGCTAATATACTGGAGTTGTTTAGAAAAAATGTAGTAGCTCCCAGTAAAAAGGAGCAGGAAATATAATTTGATGAGTAAATAGGGGGAAGACTCTTCCCCCTGGAGGCTGTGATGTTGTTCCAATCGTCCCGTAGGCCCTGGCCTCCCCTCTCTATTCCAAATCAACTGGTAGAAACTCTATGGTTATAACTATGTAACCCTTTGGATATTCTAGCTTCCTTTCCTTGACCTGTGTCCTTCTTGAGGTGCAGTTATCATGAGGATACTTAATTTTCCCAATTTCATTCACAAAGAATATTAGTAATGAAGGCTTACACAGGCTCTCAGCCAGAACTGGCAAAAATTTAGAATTCCAAAAGTTCTGCCATATCAAAAACAGTAAGTAAAATGATGTAGTAGAAGTAAGGACTCCCAGCCAAGATGGAGGTGTAGGTAGATACTTTGCCTCCTTGCACAAAAGAAGGACAACAACAAATTTAAAAACAAAAAATAACTAGAACTGCCAGAAAATTGAACTGTCGGAAGTCTGACAATGAAGGAGTTAAAGAAGAAACGTTCATTCAGACTATGCCAAAACACAGCAAAGTGCATTGCCCTGTCCTGGCAAACACCTAAGGCTCTGCCCCTTACAACGTAACAGGTGTACCAAGACAAAGAAATATGGCCCAAATGAAAGAACAGATCAGAGCTCCAAAAAATAGAACTAAGCGATGATGAGATAGCCAACCAGATGCACAGTTCAAAACACTGGTAATCAAGATGCTCACAGAATTGGTTGAGTACGGTTGCAAAATGGAGGAAGCAGTGAAGGCTATGCAAAGTGAAATAAAGAAAAATGTACAGGGAAACCAACAGTGATGGGAGGGAAACCGAGACTCAAATCAATGATTTGGAGCAGAAGGAAGAAATAAACATTAAACCAGAAAAGAATGAAGAAACAAGAATTCAAAAAAATGAGAGGATTAGGAACCTCTTGGACAACTTTAAACGTTCCCACATCTGAATCATAGGGGTGCCAGAAGGAGAAGGGGAAGAGAAAGAAATTGAAAACTTACTAGAAAAAATAATGGAGAACTTCCCCAATGTGGCAAAGGAAATAGACTTCCAGGAAGCTCAGAGAATCCCAGAGAATTGGCCTCAAGGAAGCACACACTAAGGCACATCATCATTACATTACCCAAGATTAAAGATAAGGAAGAATCTTAAAAGCAGCAAGAGAAAAGGAAACAGTAACCTAGAAAGGAGTTCCTATGAGACTTTCAGCTGATTTCTCCAAAGAAACCTTATAGGCAAGAAGGGGCTAGAAAGAAATATTCCAAGTTATGAAAGGCAAGGACCTACATCCAAGATTACTCTATCCAGCAAAGCTATCATTTAGAATGGAAGGGCAGATAAAGTGCTTCCCAGATAAGGTCAAGTTAAAGTTTGAGTTCATCATCACTAGGCCCTTATTATATGAAATGTTAAAGGGACTTATCTAAGAAAAAGAAGAAGATCAAAACTGTGAACAGTAAAATGACAACAAACTCACAGCTATCGACAACTGAACCTAAAACAAAAACAAAAACAAACTAAGCAAACAACTAGAACAGGAACAGAATCACAGACTGGAGAACACATTAAGGGTTATCAGTGGGGAGGGGGAGAGAATGGGGGAAAAGGTACAGGGAATAGAAGCATAAATGGTAGGTACAAAATAAACAGAGGGAGGTTAAGAATAGTATAGGAAATGGAGAAGCCAAAGAACTTATATGTACAATCTAGGAACATGAACTGAGGGCAGGTGGAGGGCAGGGGGGGAGAGGATGCTGGTGGGAGGGAGGGGTGCAGGGTGGAGGGGAATAAAGGGGAAAAGAAATGGGACAATCGTAATAGTGTAATCAATAAAATATACTTTAAAAAAAGAAAAAAGAGAAGTAGATAGAAAGTAGTTCAGGTCAAAAGAAAAAATATAAAAGACATTAAAATTGTACACACACACACACACCACACACACACACACACACACACACACACACACACACTCCCCCAGATTAAATATGGCAGGTAATGGGAGTTGTTAGGGCACTGCTACAATTGTAGGTTTAAAAAGACAACTCAAGGGAATAATTGCCAAAAACAAAGCTTAGATTTTATCCCTTTAAAAATTCTTTAATAAACAAAGGCTACTACTTTCCCTTCTAACTTTTTGCCTTTGTTGATATTAAAATAATTCTAAGGGATCATCTATAACAAATTCTTACTGCATTTCTTCATGGCTATGGTTGGGCTAAGATAAGAAAACTACTGACAGAACTGGCAAGGAATTAACTCAGTGATTATTTGCATATTTCAACATTATTTTCTCTTCCTTCACCATACACTAAAATGAGCTCTGCTACTTTAGGCAGTACGCACGGGGTTCCCTGAAAGCACTCTTCATGGAAGAGACCAAGCCACGCACAGTGTGCACACTCAGCAGGGTCTATGTGCTTGAGCTACTCATTCATCAAACTACTGGGCGGCATCAAAAGTAGCCAACTTCCAGAGACATAAAGAGGGTAACTCCTTTGAACAGTTGCACTTCAAACTTTAGAGAGCCTTCATTTATGAGTGGACAGTGATCTAGGCAAACAAGAAATGCTGCATGGACTGACAAGTTTTTAGAACAATAAAAGAGCAGCTATGAATTAGTGGGAGTAGCTCTTTTACTCAGAAATTCTTGGCTAAGAATATCTATTTTCGTAAAAAGGACGATAACTCAGGAATTGCCCAAAGAATATTATTCTAACTATCTATGGAAGAGAGAAAGCAAGCCTGTGATTTAATGCTGATCGATGCTGTGTTTCCAGATACTGGCTCAAGGTCACCCCCTCCTATCATAAATTTCATCTTTCCACATCTCCACTTCACCTTAGTTAAGCTGAGCTGCTGAGGCTGAGCAAAGAAGACGAGAAACCTGTTGGGGCAAGACAGGTCCTGGAGGAACTGACTACAAGGAGAATTACACAACCATGGAGGGCTGTCATTTTCAAGAGGAAGCATGCAAAAGACTAATTTAATTTTTAAATGTGCATTGTCCAATTCCTAGATCACCTATGCCTTGTGGGCAAATACGCATGGACCATACTATTACCAATTCAAGCAACAAAACATCAAGGACAGACAACTAGTTTAAATGTGAAAGAGATGCACGTGATAAATATTACAATGGGCAAGCCATTTTATATGTTAGAGCATCATTTTCCTTACCTGTATAAAATGATTAATAAAGTTCTACCCAGAGCTAAAACTTAATTCTACATATATATATTTTTTTTGTTTAGCTTCCAGAACAGAATGCTTCTCTGTCCCTACCCTTACTATTAGATTATAAATTCTATAAGGACCATCTTATTTATTAATGAATCTCCTGCATTTTCTAATACCCTGCACATAGTAATAGATTACAGTTAAGTATTTTCTGAAATAAAACTACTTTTCTTTGCATTTCTCCTTTAGCAACTAGACATAAAAACAGAAATTATTCCTTAATCTGATAATGACACACTGGGCAAACTTTAGTTCAGTCTGAAATGTGGTATCATATACTTGATAGCTATGCTTAGAAATTATTCAGTAGCTCTGTATCAAGAAGTAGCAAAATGTAGTTGATATAGAAGCAACATAGACAAACTGAACTTTTTTAAAAAAAGTTCGAAGGGTATTATTACAAATTCATCTAGTGCTACCTATTCACTTCACAGAAGCCTAGAGCATGAAACCACTAAGCTTTTGGGAGAATCTAAGATTTACATGTTTTGGACTAATTTGCCTTTAAAATACTTATGTCAAATATTTGTATTGTGACAAATGTGAGGAAATGAAAAAAACCCTCATACATGTTTCTAAAAGTGGAAGAAAGAAAGAGAGAATACACTGTCACTGGCCTTTAAGTGGTCTGAAATGCCAAATCCAGACCCTTTATATAAATTATGTCTCCAGGGCACTAAACCTTGGCAAGTGCCACATAAAAGGACAGTAGAGAAAACAGAGCAAACTGTAAGATAAAATTAACTTAAAATGTTTTTATTCTGTACACCTACGAAATAAATAATTGCATGGGACCTGAACAAATGGCATGGTATGAAACAATGGCACTTCCTTCCTGTAAATCCCACTCTATTTAATCTTATTTTTTTCCTCACAGTATCTCAAGGAACCGAGGCACAGAGAGCTCAAGCAACCTGTTCAACATTGTACTAGAAAGCTGTGGAGGTGCCCCGGCTAGAACCTAGGCATCCTGATTCCAGGCCCAGCATTTATTCTTTATTAAACCTGCCTTACTATTAACCCAATGCCACAATTTTGTATCTGTAAATGTCACAAATTTGGTCACTTTTCCTGATCCCAGGTAAATTAGAAGATTCATCCAGCCTGCCTCTGGTTTTTACCATCAGCAGCTCCGTGACAAATATAGGTTTGCCTAACAGAACCCCTGCCCTCTGTTCATCCTGTATGATACATCAGTGACAAATTAATTTACCTAAGGCATGGCTCTATTTATCTGCTCAAAAAACTCCACTGCCTACTAACTTATCAATGTCTACGAACAACCTTGTTCTGAGCACAAATCTCTAAAACAAAGGTCCCAACCTACCTTTCTGCCGACATGTACTTTGTGTTCCAGCCAACTAAGTCCAATTGCCAACGTTTCTGCTGTTCCTAGGACATAGCCCACACTTGTCTGTCTGGTATCTTTGCTCACATTGTTCCTTCATTCTGGAATATCCATCCTCACAATCTCTGAAGCAAAATCTTCCTCCTCTTCCAAGGTCTAGTTCTAAGACCTCTGCACATTCATATCTCCTTTTGCCCTTCCTAATAACTCCAATTGGATTAGTCAAACAAGATACCCTGAAATGTTTCTATGATCTTCTCAATCTATACCTATTTCTGTCATCACATTGATAGAACAGTATTGAGAAAAGGCTGGAGAAACTGTTAAATGGAGGTTATTTCTTCACAATTCCTTCTCATTGTCATCAACTGCAGACAACTGCAGAAGTATCCTTTTGGATATCTTTCTTTCCAGCCAAACCACAGACAGGAATCTGAATCTTGACATCTGATGGTGCTGATGTTGCCAGTAGAACCAGTACTCCGAGCTAAACTAGTATCTGTACTCCAGGTACCATTTGCATGTATTTCTTAAGTTGTAATTTGCATTTTAGGCTGCCTCCCAGAAACCAACTTCCGTCTGCAATGAGTAACCTAACCACCTCACATCCCACTTCTGATACTGAAAACTTATTTTATGCTATCTGGCATTTACGTCTCTATCTATTGCAGACTTACTTTTCCAACCTTATTTCAATCTAATCCTCTTCACATTCAAATATTCCACTGGGGAAAAAAACCAGATATTCCACTGAAACAGATTTACTCGCTTCTCCGGAATAAATTTCACACTTTGACACTTGTGTGCCTCTTTGGCTTGTGTCACTCCCTGTAATTTGTAATCCCTTCTCCCTCACCACTTTCTGTCTAACCCCGCCACTGCTTATTCAACACTGACCGTGCACTTGAAGTGTGTGAGTTAGAAAAAAGTTAAAACGTGGCCCTTGCTCTTTTGAGTTTACAGTCTAGCTCATTCCTTAAGGCTTGGTTAAAAATGCTACCTTTTTCATGAGTTTATCTTGCATTCTTGACAGAAGAAATCTCTCTTTTCTGAATTTCCCTAGCAATCTTCTCTTATGGAAATGTTAACTTCTTAATCTAAGAGACAAAAAGTGCCATACATATATAGCAAGTTCCTTGAAGGCAAGTAACTAATTTCTACCACCTTACTACATCTAGAAGAACACTCAGCAATCATTCATTCATTCAAAACGTATTTAATTCTGCCCTGAATGGTGTGGCTCAGTGGGTTGAGCATCAGTCTGTGAACTGAAAGGCCCCTGGGTTCCCAGTCAGGGCACAGGCTGGGTTGAGGGCCGGGTCCCTGGTTAGGAGCATGTGAGACACAACTGATTGATGTTTCTCTCCCTCCCCTTCTCCCGCCCTTCCCCTCTCTCTAAGAAGATAAATAAATTCTTTTTTTAAAAAAGTATTTAATTCTTATAAAATCCACCAAGGTTTCAATATTTACTTAAAAGAAGCCAGGTGTAAAAAGACAGGATTCTTGCCTTTGCGGAGCTTAATCTAGAGGAGGAAACTCATTAAGTATGTAAAAAAGTAAGTCCGTGTAGGTATATGTAATTACAAATTGCGATATAAGTGGTACGAAGGGGCAAACCCAGTCCTGTGGTAGAGAAAGAGCAAAAGAGCTGATTTGTATGGAGGGGGCAGGGGACGAGAGAAAGAGAGAAGCCCTGTGGAGGTAACATTTAAACAGACAGATAAATCCTTGGAGTTGGGTAGAAGGGCAGGGAGCAGCATCCCTGAAACAAGAAAAGAATCAAGGGCATTTAAGGTCAGTATGAATGGAACATATTTAGAGGAAGAGAGGCCAATGAGGAAGAACAGAGAACAGAACAGGTATCAATTAAGAAAGGTTTAAAGATCATCTTCAGGAGACTAAATTTTATTCAGAGGGCAACTGGAAGCTAATTACGGGCAATAAGCAGGGAAGTGATGTGATTAGCTTGTTCCGTAGCAGAGTACTTTGGCTGCTGCAGAGCATAACTGGCCTTATCTCTTCTTCCCTAATATTTCCCATTCAGGCTCTTCTGTGAGGGATTCACAGAAGGGGAAAACAAAACAAAACAGCACTTACAGAGCTAGGGGCTGTAATACTTTAATTTCCAGAATCCAAAAAGACTATTAAAGCTTTAGGAGGATTTGGAGAAGCTTCTGACTTCTGGGTTATAAAATAGCTGGAAGGCAAAACTGAGGAATATTCTATAAGAACTACCCTGGATTGTAAGAGCTTCTAAAGTCACATGCAACCCTTGGCAGGTGAGAGTTCAGCTTACACAATATTGTTAAGAGCATGAGTATGGCACCAGATGATGTTAACTCCTGGCTCTGCTAATCTCTAGCTGAGTGTTCTGGTGACATTTCCTACAAAAGTTCCGTAGGTCTTCAGAGTGGCAGAGGTACTATATATAGAGGTTGCTAAAGGGGCTGTCCCCAGATTTCTATATCACTTGGGTAAATGACTCAAATTTGGTAGTTGCTCAATAAATAAAAGAATATGATGAAAGCAGACTAAGCTCCCTGTGGAACATGGACAGCAAGCAAACTGTAAGACATAGCAAATGCTCAATGGATTTTTATTAGGTTATACAATCTGTACTATACATGGAAACCTTCAACAGTAGTATCGATAAACCTCACTTTTTGTTCATACCTCCCCAATTATTAGCAATGAATCCAGGATCTGTGTGACTCCATTTTTTATTGCCCTGTTTTAGCGTCAGTGGAGAACACTAGACTGACCCCAAGATCTGGATTCTGGTATTGACTTGTCCTTCATTCAACTCTGTAACTGTATTCTTTTGGGTAAAAACACTTATGTCAGAGTTTCTCAATTCTGGCATTATTGACATTTGGGGCTGGATAATTCTTTGTTGTGTGAGCTAGCCTGTGCACTGCAGGATGCAGAAACAGCAGGAGCCCTTCTGGTTTTCGGAGTCAGACTGCTGACTGTCAATGGCTGTGCCAACTTTGGAACCCAGAACAAGTTGCTAAGACTTTGTGGGGATAATACACACACATAAAACTAGGGTAGTAACATTTCACAATATTTTGAATGTGAAATATAAAAAAAATACATATGAAAGTGACTGGCACATTAACAACATATATTGTAAATAATAAATAGTAATGACTTTCTTCCCAATTCAAGGGCTTCTCAAAGTGTGGTCCAAGGACGGCCTGAAATCAGAATTACTTGAGATGTTTGGCTAAAAGTGAAAGTTATTGACCCCACTCCAGACTGCTGAATCTCCTCTCAGGGAATGGGGCTTAAGAATCTAGCCACTTACGAAGCTATACAGGCAATTCTTACGCACTCAAAAATTTGAGGACCCCAGTTCTGAATTAAAAATATATACAACATAGATATGTAGTGCAAAGAATCTAAGAGTTAGATGTTTAACAAGTAAGAGCTTAAAAAACAATAGGAAAGAAAAAAGTCAAGATTTAATTAGAATTTCCAGTAAAACATTGGGGTATTCCAGCAGGGCACAGAGCTAGCATAGTCTCTCTGTTTACACATACACGGCCTAATAATCAACCAGCCACCTGGGCTAACACCGAATCGCCAATGGATCATCTTTGGGATTTGGGAGAGGTTTTTTCACCCACTGTGTGAATAAAATCTCTTGAGTTGCAATGAAGGGGAAATTATTTATTTTGTGCAGTTTTATTTTTTTAGATTCGTTGTCAAATACAGAACTGAACTACCAGAAAGATAAACCTCAAGTAGGAAATGCACTGTTTTGTATGAACTGTTGGATGTTAGTTTCCAACATGATTAATAAAATTAAGATTTGTGCCCTGGCCTGGTGGCTCAGTTGGTTGGAGCATCGTCCTATATACCAAAAAGGTTGCGGGTTCGATCCCCAATTCAGTCTGGGCCTTACAGGAGGCAACCGACTGATGTTTTCTTTTTTCCCTCTCTTGCTCTCTTCCTCTCTCTCTAAAATCAATAAAAATATATCCTCGGATGAGGGTTAAAAAAATGAAAGAAAGAAAGAACAAAGATTTGTTCCCAGTTTAGCATTCAAGGGCCTGTCCCTAACTATCAACTCCTGCCGTTTTGAGATTGGGACTTCAGTCTGAGATCCTGACTGGGACATCAAAAACAAACAAACAAACAAAAACATGAGGAGGAAGTTGTGGGCAGAAAAGGCATTTCCCACTTCTTTTTTATGGCAACCTTCCCAGTACACACAGAGCTATAATCATTCTCTAGCTCGTAAACCTGTACCTACTGGTAGTGGGCCCTTGGGCAAATTATTTAATATTGCTCTGTCTCAGCTCTAAAATCAGGATAATAAAAGCAGCCTATCTCATAGGGTTATTCGAAGCATTCTTATGAGGCGCTCACTTAGGTGACAACACAGTGGTTAAGAGGGCAAAGGTATTTCCTCTAAAACAGGGATGACAACAGCAACTACTTCATGACAGTGTGTATCTGAACACTTAGCACTGGGCCTGGGCACAGTGAGCCCTCAATAAATATTCATTATTGTTACTTTTAATCTGCTGTTCTTTCTGAACTTGGCGGAGGTACAATTTGACTTGTCCTTCAGCCATTACTCCATAGCTAGCTAACCTTTTTAACCTCTGCCATTCCCAATTTGGGAGTTTTGAGGGTGTGCCAGTGCATCCTATCCACATAACTTCACAGGCAGGGACGTCCTTTACCTATGTTGTATCAGGAGGTTAGCTATTTGCGTCCAATCTGCATCTATTTTCTTTGCAGCATCTCAAAGTTTCAGGCTTCTCTCTCCCTCTTTTCTGATTATAAGAGATGTTTTTTTATGGGGGTAGGTTGCTTCTCCACCACAAAGCAATTCTCCAAACCAGCTAGGTGTCTACAATTCAATGCCATTCTGACACTGTCTACCCAGAGATAACGTCAGATTCCAGAGGTTGTGGGCTCAGACCCACGAGACTGCCCTTCACTTCAGATGCAAATTATAATAACCCCAAGTTGTAACCCTTGCTCTGACCAACTGGTTACAAATCAGAGGTTCCCATGACTCCTCTCCTTGGGTTCTATTAATTTGCTAGAGTGGCTCACAGAACTCAGGAAACCCACTTACTCACTAGATTCCCAATTTATTATAAAGGACATTAAAGTATACAAATCAACAGCCAGATGAAGGAAGAGATATATAGGGTGAGGTCCTGAACAAAAGACGCAATAACAAAAAGACACCTTTTTTGTTCTCTTAGGAAATTCCAAGAGTTTTAGGAGCTCTGTGCCAGAAATATATATATATATGAAGACCAAATATATATTTTTACTATAAATCAAAATATCACACTTTTCCTTATTTTTATATTTCTATAGTCATTTCATTAGGATTTGAGGAAGGAAAAGAGAGGTGCTCGAAATGCCATCTTGAAATAGAAATATATTATATTGTTTTTGCCTATCTTATCTTTCCTACATTTTAGTTTCCTAAGAGTAGGTAAGGCGTAGTAATTCCACCCCTTAATTCTAAGCCATAACATGGAACCTTTATTTAAGACTGGCCAGTGTGGCTCAGTTGGTTGGGTGTCACCCTGCAAAGCAAAAGGTCACTGGTTCAATTCCTGGTCAGGGCACATGCCTTGGATGCTGGCCAGTACCCAGCTGGAGCATGTGTGAGAGGCAACCAATCAATGGTTCTCTCCCTCTTTCTTCCTCCCTCACCTTCTCTCTAAAAATAAATAAATAAGTAAAATAAAAATTTTTAAAAAATAGATTAGCCCCTGAATAAGATGTTTTCAAGAAAAGATACCTTCTCCACTCTTTCACTGTTCATTCACAATTAAAATCTCATAAACTATCGAACTAGAAGAGTCATTAACCATCAGTCTGATGCACATACCCTTTGAGTCAGCAATTCCACTTCTAAATATCTACTGACACATTTGTGAAACGTTATAAGAACAGTTATTTGTTGCAGGACTGTCTGTGAGAGCAAAATATTGAAAATACAACCTAAATGTTCATTAACAGGGCACTGATAAATTACTACATGTCCATAAAGTAGAATACGTTGCTGCCATAAACAAGATGAGGAAGCTCTTTATATATTGATATAGAGTGATCTCCAAGGTATATTATGAGATGAAGAAAGCAGGCACACTGTATACTTTCATTTTTAAAAACAATAATAATAATAAAGGGAAAAAGCATATACATATTGTCTATAAGCACCTATACTACATCTGGGGGACAAGTGCACAAGAAAGTGGCAACACCATGATCCCTAGGAGGAGAACTGGTCGCACCCACGTGTACCTTTTGAATTTTGAGCCACATGAATATAATTCCTATTTTTAAAAATTAAATTTTAAGTGCAACTCCCTTATTTTACAGATAGGGAAACTGAGGCCCATGTTATTGAATAATGATGCTATTGTGCTCTTTATTCAACTGAACCGTAATATTTGCTTCTCATAGAAGACTTCTGTAACATTAGGCTAACCACTTTCCTCAACCCTCCCATTTCTCCAGAGGGTATGCCGGGAAGCAGCTAAGCAGGAAGGATTTTGAATTTTACATATCCTGTTTTAGCGGCAAATAACACAGAAGCTCCTGTTTCTCTTGCCCACTCTCACCTTTCTGTACAGAGAAGATCAAGTATACAACTACATTTTTTCACAAAGGCTTTAGAAAAGCTTTTATTTGCCTTGTCCAAATAGGACAACTCAAATTTGATTATATCAAACAAACAAAGAAACTGAAAAGGCCTTTTGGTTATGCAATGGTGGAAGGGCCCAAGTCCAACAGGGAGTGTATCTCCCAGCTACTACACTCTATTTTTCTGACACCTTTTGTTATTGACTAAGCCACATGCTGGAATAAAGCAATCACGAGATGTACCCTTTTACACTCCTCTTACTGGATCCTTTTGTAGCCTTGACACATTTCCAATGTGTTAACCTTGAGTGCTTTAGTATGATTTACGTAGTTTTCAGAGAACTTTATAGATGGTGTGGTAAGAGTGGAAAAAGCACTGTATTAGTTATCAAAGGCTCTGAGCAACAGAGCTAAGTTTACTGTTATTAGCCATGTGACATTAAACCAATTACCTAAACTCAACAAGTACTAGTTCCTTTATTGCAAAATGGATATAAAAATACCTACCCTGCTAATCTTGCAGGTTTATGAGGATCAAATGAAATGTCAAAATACTTTCTAATCTTAAGGTATATTAAGTATGAAATATTATCAATAATAGCTTACTTACTCATTAGATGACAAAATTAATCTCTGAAAGGAGATGTCCAACTCACACACAGGGATCACTTTCATGTCACTGAAAGTATACAGCCTTTTACAGTTTGACATCAAGAATACTCGCTAGTCAGAATATACACAGTTGACTCTTGAACAATGCAAGGGTTAGGGGCACCAACCCGAGCAGTAAAAAGTCACGTATAACATCTGACTCCCCTAAAACTTTACAGCTGTCCCTCAGTATCTGCAGGGGATTGATTCCAGAAACCCCTATAGATACCAAAATTCATGGGCGTTCAAGTTCCTTATATAAAATAGCATAAAACAATGCATAGGGTCAGCCCTCCTTAATTGGGAAAATACTATTTTCGATCAGTGGTTGGGTGAAGTCACAGATACAAAACCTGAGGATACAGAGGACTGACTATATACATTTATTGAAAAAATCCATGTATAAGAGGACGCCACCGTTCAAGTGCATGTTGCTCGAGGGCCAATTGTATTGGCAATTCACTGCTTTAACTGCCTTATTATAACTGAAGTTATAATCAAAGTGCCCTCGGATTAAACTTTTCTTTAGATATTTAGGGTCTCAATCACCTCGATCAGTGTTGTTGGTTTGCCTATGAATACTGGGAATTAACTTGGTGTGAGGTGGAAACTAGAAACCACTTTAAAGTGGTTTTTTACTTCTCCCTCCCTTTAATTAATAAACGATAATTCAATGAAATGCTTAGAGAATGAAAATGAGAAAAGTTGTTCAATACCTCAGACAGAAACTGCGTGGTGTGGTGGAAAAGTACTGGGCTGGGAATCAGAAGACCTGGATTCTAGACCTACTTCTCGGAGCTTATTTGTGTGACCCCAAGGAACTCAGTCTCTTCATTATCCACTCAAATTTGTTGTGTACCTATTGAGTAAAAGTACTATAATTAACCCCGGTCCTCAAGAAGCTCAGTCTGGTGGATAGGGAAACATATAAATAATTAAAATATACCCTGGTGGTGTGGCTCAGTGGATTGAGTGCTGGCCTGGGAACGGAAAGATCACTGGTTTGATTCCCAGTCAGGGCACATGCCTGGGTCCCCAGTTGGGGGTGTGAGAACTGATGGATGTATCTCTCACTCATTTCATTCCTGTTTCTCTCCCTCTCTTTCTCCCTCCTTTCCCCTCTCTCTAAAAGTACATATATAAAATCTTTTAAAAAATGAAAATGTAATATAAGACGTACTAAAGTATAGATTATACACAGGGTTACAAGGGAGCTGACAACAAGCCATAAAGAAAGGTAGGAGAAAGGAATGGGGGCCTGAGGGCACATAGCAGCATTCCTGTGCCTTTCATCTGATAAATTAAACTGCATTCTAGGTGCTCTAAATTGTTTCAAAATTATATAAACACTCAGCACAGTTCTATAATAATTCTACTATCTATTTAGGAAGGGACTCGACCTGGCTGAAAGAAGGTCCTCTAATATCTCACTGGTTGCTAGAGTTCTGCTCTTTAAGAGTCCCCTCCAAATCATTCCTCGTATTTCTTTTGCAATGCTTTTTTCCATCTTGTTATGATGTATTACATAATGTCCTCAGGCTACAAAAGCAGGTTGTTTACAAAAGCCTGGGGTCTTTGTGCAAAGGAAAAGAGGTAGGGTGGACCCTCCTCAACCCTTTCCTTCTCTGCAGGGCTTTGCATTCCTAAGAATAAGCCCTCCTCCGCTCGGGGATGTTACCTAAATGATGAAATATAACTCAAAGCAACGGAATTTCCTTTCCAGTCCCTTCTATAAGATTTCTTTTGGCATAAACTGCTCATTTTAGTGCATTAAGTATCAGACTCTTGATGACTTCTCACACTTGGTCGCAAAGCACAGAAAACTTTTGATTTTTTAAAATGGGTTTATTCTGCTAACAGCCGCACGTGGGAATGGAGGCGTCAGGAGCCTGCCCTCTTCCCTCCCTTCCTCTTCCCCAACCACGCCTGGCTTGCCAACTTCAAATGGCAGAGTTATCTTGATGCCACCTGGTCACTGACTTATCTGATATCTTCTACTAGTTGAAGCCATCTTGTCACTGTAAACACTTGTTTTTCCAATGATAATTATATCCTTTTTTCCCTCTTTTGTAGCAGTTCTGGTGAAGGTACAAAGAGGAATAAACAGCAGAGCCAAATTGGAACAGAGAGATGAACAGACTTAAGGATCAGAGATTCTTAAGACTATGGTGTAAACTGTTACCTTTAGAGCAGTCATTTCATTTTAGTCACGTTCAGTCTAGAACCTCTATTTTTCTCAATTCAAAACTGATATTATGATTCCTGCCCACCAAAACAGCTGGGCTGAGGTTTTCAACAGATCGATACCAGTGTCCCCAAGTAGTGTTACCATGCCTTGCCTCCTTTAGTCCTCACAACTCCACATTCTAAGGACTACTAGAAAAATGAAGTAGCTACAACTCACATGGAGGGGGAACTTTCACCTTTTACTTCATACACTCCTAAACCATTTGACTTTTTTTTTACGTGACTATGTTACCTAGAGCTAAGGACAAAGTTGTCACCTTGGCCTTCAAGGTGTTGACAAATATGGCCCTGGTCTCCTTTTCGATTTTAATCCCCTTCTTACCTATGTGCACTGTTGTTTTATACCCTCAGCAAGTTGTCCCACAGAACCCTCACCATCAACGCAACTGATGACGCACGCGCAAGGCTATTCTCCCATACCATGGGCACAGCACGTCTGCTCTCCCTCTCCAGGGAGGCTGTGCGCTAATAAAGGGTATCAGTTGTGTGTGTTCACAAACCAGCTTGCATCAGTGTGCTAATTATTGTAAATACATAATTTAATGAAGTATTGTATAAAGTAATGAAGTATAAATGAGAGGAGAAAAACAACAGCAGCAGTCAAAATTGAGAACTTAATACCTGACAAGCACTGTTCTAAGTGCTTTACGTGAATTAACTCAGATAATCTTCACAGAAACTGTAGGAACTAGATACTATCATCGTCTCTATTTTAAAAGGAGGAAAGTGAGCAACTTGTCCAAGGCCTACACAGCTAATAAATGGCAAAATAATTTGGATCCAGAGCTTAAGAATGTAGTAGTTGTTTCTATGAAAACCAAGTTGAAAGCTTTGAAAAGACTAGTAAAGATGATATAAACAACCACTCAATTCTACCTTGTACATGAAAATAACGAAAGATAATATGTAAAGAAATGAACCTGGCTGTGCTCCAATAAAACTTTATTTACAGAAACAGGCAGCAGACGAGGGTAAGACTTGGCCCTTATGCTGTACTTTGCAGATCCCTGAGACCTACAGTCCAAGGCGAGGATTATGTTAAGAATGGCAAGATGTTTACGTTTTAAGTTAAAGTAAAATGTTTAAGGTCTGCCTGTAGCTAATATCTGTATGATTCCCTGCTTTAACTTACTTTTTCAGTTAACTACTGATCCTAATTGCATCAGATAAGAGGGCAACTTCTTTTAAGTGTTTAAAGATTTAAAAATTCTTTAAAATCTTCTTAAAAAATTTCTTTTAAGAAATTTCTGCTTTCTTCCCTTCCTTTTAGCTTTTGCCAAAGCCACCCCTTCAATCTGGGATGTTTTATTTTCTCACTTCCACTTGGAATCACCCTCATCTTCAAAGCCCATTTTCTAACTCCATACCCTCCTTCAAACCAGATATGATCATTTCTTCCTTTTAAATTCTGCAATAATTAATTTCTACTTATGGGACGTATTTTGCTACATATTCTATGATGGCTATTTGTGTACTACAATTATTCCCACTACTCAACTATTGATAACTAACTCATTTTTTTATTTTAGGCAACACCCAGCACATGGCAGGTTTTCAGATATTTCCTGAATTGTGTTCTAACATTTTTCTGTTTTCAGTGATTGAAGAGAAAGAACACGATACCAACCCCCAAACCTACTATATTCCATTCATATCCCTTCTACCACATTTATGATCTAACTTGGTTATAACTTTAAACTATTAATTTTGACATGCATTTACGAGTACAGATTAGTATGGGTGTACCTGTATATAAAAATTGTCATCTCTGTAGCAAAACTGCTGATTTTGAGTGGAATTGTTAAAACTGCTGCTTCCTGGTTAACCTTTAGACAAAAACCTTTTACAAATACATCTTAAAGCTGTATACAAACAAAAATGCTTAATTTAAACTTGAGATCAGGGTTGTGCCTTACCTCTGCATCCCCAGCAGTACTTAATAGATGTCTGGATCTAATCTACTCCTTTTCACAAAGTGTTTAGGGAGCCTGGCCCAAGCTCAGAGTGAGTTAGAAAGGCTTGGGATGGGAATTCAGGTTTCCTGATTCCTACTCCAATATCCTAATTAAGGAAGACATGGCTTTTTAGGAGCACCCAATTTTGCAGTTCAAAGACTGAGGAAGCCTTACCACTACCTTCCATTTCCTTATACTGCCAATCAGAACCAGCAACTGGGTTCTCACAACAGTGATCTGGGTAGGCATATTTGTGTTGTTCCTCTCATTAAAAAGGCTGATCCACATTTTAGGATTACTGCCTATCTCAACAATAGATAGGGGTGTTATTTAAACATCCCAGATAAAAACGCCCTACTCAAGAATGCAAGATAAACACTCAAGAGATTCTTGACTTTTTTAAAAGCACTAGATGTTTTGGTGCTAAAATGACAATGGCCAGAACTGGGGAGAGGGGTTAAAAAGAGCTATGTTATTTAGGCAGTTCATTCTTTTATTTCCTGAGAACCAAGTTCGCATGCTAAACAGAGTTACTGTAAAGGGTCCCTGTTCCAGTGCTTAGATTCCAGATGCGTCACTGCTTTAACACTATCAGCCTCTATTGCTTTACCCATCTTAGTCTGCAAAATAAACACAGGAAGTAGACAACAGACCTATCCCTCAGTTCAACAGAGGATTACTTCACCAACAAAAGTTAGTTACATATAATATTTCTAGCGATGTTATTCCCCTCTTTTCCCTCCCCTAGAGCTTTAAACAATAGTCAAATCATCTTCAATTAACGAGTGACTGAGCGACCCAGACAGTTCACAGCTAGTACAGCATTTTTATCTTTCTGAAAGCTACCTATGAAAGCCATAGCCATTGCCGGGCTCTCTGGGTCACATGGTGGGGGGTAGGGGGGCGGTGGGAATCCTAAGAGAGTAAATTAAGAAATAAAGGAACAAGGATGAATTCCATTACTTAACCTAACAAAGAATTAATAAAAACCCATTATGGGCAAGAAGGCATAGGGCTCTGTGACACAAGAGACACCAAGATGAATAAAACGATCCCCTGTTCTTGAGGAGCTTATGATTTAGAAGTTCACAAATTATAATAAAAAGCACAACAAGGGAAGTGCCAAGAGGTTCGAAGTTCTCTGGGAGAGAGACACCAAGCATTTCACTTCAGTGTTGTGAATTGAATTTAACAGATTAAAACACTCAGGGAAGGGGCACCTATTGTACTCACCTCACCCAGAGAAGCCTGGAGAGAAAGAATTCCAGAGCGATGTATGGAAATGGACGCTACCGTGGGACATTGTTTGCTTATCCACACCTTGGCTAAGCCAGGTCTACGTGGAAATTGTTCTAAGAATTACACCAGGTTAACCAAAAAAATACTTATATAATGTTGACTTAGGTGTGTGGCAGGAAGATTAAATAAAACCCAGGCCAAGGTTGGGGCTGGGGATGTTCGGCTTCTAAAGTTTCCTTCCTTCCATCGCCCAGCCCCAGAATACCCCAGCTCTCCTGCGCCTCACCTGCACAGGTGGACTCGAGAGGGGACTTTTCTCAAGATGCAGCCAGTCCAACAACCACTCCGTGGAGACACACCGTGCTTGAGGGCTGATAAAGAACTTGCATCAGCTCCCTGGGTCCTGAAGCAAGAGACCAGGAATCCAGCCCGTCTGTCCTTTGCTCTGCGTGACCTCAGACTAGTCAAGCAAGTGCTTAGCTCCTTCTTTCCCTGTCTGTAAATTCTGGGATTATGAGGAGGCTGCGGTTGAATTCGATGACCTCTGAGGCCTAAAAGCTTCTTGAGCAGCCGGCACACAGCAGCACTGGGCAAACAGCCCGCCGGACAGTGAGGTCGGCCACAGGGGACAAGCGGCAGGGGCGTCAGACCAGTTTTACACCCGGGGAAACTGAGGCACGGAAAGTCGTGCCTCAAGGTCACTCCAGCTATGTCACTGTTGGGGCCGGCCCGAAAGCTCAGGGCTCCAGACTGCCAATCCCGGGCCCTTTCTCCTTTCCCCGAACCGAGAACAGTGGTGTGGGCAGACCTGCTCCCGGAGGGGAAAGAACTGAGCTCGCAGCAGGTTTGAGAGAGGGGCGAGGGAGGCCTTACCTTCCCAGATCGAGTCACGCCACCGACGCCTCCCTTCCAGAACCTTAACCCGCAAGCCCCTCACGACTCTTCAGAAGCCCCCTCCACTTCTGACCCGCTCGACGTGTCCAACACCGCCACCGAGGCCGCCCATTCGCCGCCGCCCCGCCCCCTGCTTCATTGGCCAATCCCCGAGCAGAACTTCGGAGCTCCCGCGGATTTCACCGCCTCTCAGGGCTAGAGAAGCTTACGTCACGCGGCGCGCGTGCTCCAGAGTCCCTTCCCTCCGCCTTCTCCAAAGCCCGTGTCTCCTCTCCGCTGAGAAACCGTGCGAGTGTGTGCCCTGCCGGAAAGCAGCACGCCGGCGCGGCGTTTCACGACCTCGGCGGCTAAACACCCTCGAAACGCTCCGACTCCCTCCCGGCTGCCGGGGGAAAACTAGCGCGATGCTCGGTGCGGGGGACGAAGACGACACCGACTTCCTCTCGCCTAGCGGCGGGTGAGTGACTGGAACGTGGGGCAGAGGGCGTGGCTGAGGAAGCCGGGCACGTGGTTGGAGGGGTCGCTCTCTTATCAGACCTCTAACCAACTTCCGGGTCCAGACCCTTGGCACCTGCCGGTACAGCTGTTAGAATCCCGGCAGAGCTCGGAACTGCTACGTCTGTCCACTTGTCTTCTGGGCCTGGCATCTCTCCTGACACGCAGTATGACCCTGGGTTCGCCTTTTGCTTTTTGGATCACAGTTTCTGCTGTGAAATGAGGATGATCGCTGATGTGAATACCTGCCTCAGAGTGTTTTATAGGAGTCACCTGGGGCCAATGTAAGACTTTCTCCTCTGGGTGGACAAGGCCGTGACACTTAAGAATTGGCCCTGGTGAGTCAGCTCCAGCATCCTTGAAGGCCTAGCTCGGATGTCACCTTTTTTGTGCTTTCTCTTTTCCCACAGCCCCAGGCAGAAAAAAAAAAATTGGTTTCTCTTCTTTAGTCCCACATCGAGGCGTGATTACCTCTGTCCTTGCACACTGAACCTACTAGATTATGAGCATTGACAGAACAGAGACCTCTTATGTTGTTCATCTCTGCCCAGCGCTCGGCACAGTGTCTGGCACATAGTGAGTGCCCAGGAAGTGCGTGCTGAAAGAACAGTAGTTGTGAAAGTGCACTCCAAAACTTGAAACCAGTCTAAGAGACGGCAGTCGTCATCCCCTGCTCCCTGTCACTAGCCTGGGGTACAGTTCTTCAAGCGGCAGCTTCTAGTGGTCACTTCAGCCATTTCCCTTGTGTTGTGTCAGCAGACAACTGGACTCCCTTCAAACCTGTGAGCTGCCAAGTTCTGACCTTTGCATAGCCTTTCGTTGACAATCATCTGCTTAACCAATTTAAGAAATGTGTTGAAGAATGATGAGTACGCTAACATATCCCCTTCATTCCACTAAGTGCCAAGAGGTTGCAAAGCTGATTAAGCTGCTGTGCGTGCCCTCAAGTTGCTTCCAGTCCTGGTAGAGATAACCCACATAAAATGACACTGGCTTTCTTTTAACTTACCCTGTGACTAGCTCTATGTTGCCTGTCCTTAAATCCTCTTTTCATTCTTACCTACCCCCCACTTTAGATGGCCTTTGTCCACTTAGTTCCACTTTGGGTTCTTTCAGTTCCTCAGATACTTTAGAGTTAAGCTGTGCTTGGATTCATTTTCTCTCTATTCCACCCAAAACATTCACCACAATGTCCACACAATACAACCTGCTACTGTTGGCTGTGTAGTATGCCTTTTAAATTAATGCTTTTTCATCCAAACCTGTTTTGTTTGTACACGGCTGTGTCTTGTGAAAGTTTACAAGATGTACTTTAAATCCACATTCTTCATGAGGTGGAAGTATTTGGGGAAGTCTATAAATGAAAGTTAGGGCTTTTAACTTTCGTGCAGCAAGCAGTGCACTGCTGGCTGAAAATCACAGGGTGAAAAATGACAGTCATGTGCTCTTTTTCAGATTCCTAGCCTGAGATAAGGTCTTGGTGCCTCAGCTTTGCTGCTTTCCGGAGCAGGCTCATGGGACCTCAAACCCTTTATTTCTAAGCATGTGACTGTGCTTTTAAAATAGACGACAGCTAACTTAATGGTAGAAGTCTTCATAAACAAAGTTATTCAGATGCCTTAGTTTTGTTCCCAGTAATAACCAGAAAAAACACATCAGATTTAAGATTGAGGATATCGAAATTTACACCAACATTCTCTGATTCAGCTTTTCCTTCTGTGTTTTATCTGAGGAAGTAGAACATATGACCATAAGCACTGCAGCTGCTTTTCACTTCCTCCTTTATAACTGCTTATTAATTTTTAAGTACCTTGACTTCAGTATATGACTTAACTTGATTCCATTAGGATATTCCAGCCTAATGGCAAAGGGAGTATTCGTGCCTAGGATGGCTATCTAGGTGATTGATGATCTGTGTTCCATGTTTCCAGGCCTCTTAAACTCCATGGTTAATCTAGAAGTAGTAATCAGGAAGTGTGGGGTGTTTCTTATTGTTTTTTGGTTTTAGCCCTTTCCCCATTGTGACTTTGAAATGAAGAAATATGTAAATGCCCGCGAAGAGTATGGTCCTTGGCTTCAGCTAATACACATAGGAATAAAGCACAGTTCCTGCCCCTAAGAAACTTTTAATTTAGTAAAGTTAGTCCATTATTAATAATCACAAAGCGTTTTTAAGGGGCCAGTTGTGTGTACACTTGTGTTATAGGAATAAAGCACAGTTCCTGCCCCTAAGAAACTTTTCGTTCAGTAAAGTTAGTCCATTATTAATAATCACAAAGCATTTTTAAGGGGCCAGTTCTGTGTACACTTGTGTTTCAGATTAGCATAGTAATGATAAGTCATCAGTATAAAGGTAGAAAAAGATAAATCTAGTACTGATTATCAAAAAGTATTTTTAAGTTCCACAAAAGATACAGAAAAGCCTAGGTTCTAATGTTGATTCTGCCCCTGGTTAGGAGTGTGACTTTGGGTAAGTCCTTTCTTTCTCCTTGGCTCTCCATAGCCCAGTTTGTTAAATGATGGAGTTTTCTCTAGATGATCTTTGAGACCCTTCCCAGTTCTGTAGTTTTGTATTCTTGCTACTATCAGTTCATAGTTGCAGGTCAGTTTGCGCATCGATTAAGCATAGTTCTCTACAAGGGTATCTGAGTTGAATTCATATTTTAAGGATGTGTGCACATGTATTTAAAACATATGGTGTACTTAATGCCAGGCGCTGCACGTCCTTCTAAGTAATACATATACATTATCATATTTACTTCTTCTTACTGCTCTATGAGGTAGTTTTTACTATTATACCCATTTTACAAATGGGAAGTTAAGGATCAGAGAGGTAAATTGCCCAGGGTTGCACAGCTAAAAAGTAAAAGAGCCTGAATTTGAAATCAGGCAAGCAGATTGCCATCAGACTGCTCATGTGTCATTATCGTTATTGTAGAAGTAAATGTTTGATGCCACAGTTCATAAAAGAAGTATTTTACCAACAGAAAGAACCCCCGTTTATTAGAATATATTGATGTAGCATAAATACAGTGTTACTGTTTTTGATGAGAAAAGAAAAGGGATATAAAACTATACTCCTCTCCCTCTCTTTCTCCTTCCCTTCCCCTCTAAAAATAAGTAAAATCTTTCAAAAGAAAAAATAAAACTAAGGCTAGATAAAGACTTTGGCAACTAAATGCATTGGCTAACATTTTAAAATTATAAATTAACCAATGTTTTGGCAAGAAGGAAGAGCTGCTTTTCACTTCTTTCACCTTGATGGGTTAGGTGTATGGTGACAGGGAATTTTCCCAACTAGACAAAATAGTAGAACTGAAACTGTTATCCTTAGACAGCCCTGCTTACAAGGTTGGCACTTGGCTGACATCTGGGAACTTCATTGGTAAACATTTCCTACCTTGATAATAAAGCTTTCCGTAAATGATAAGATTGGCTCACTTGTCTAAACTGCTTGTACAAACAAAATGATTCATGAACCTTGTGTTTCTTCTGGGATTCTAGAATTTTGGTACCTGCTGGAGGGTTTCTATTTTTCAGCCCCTAGAGACTCAAAGCCCTGGGGAATTAAGTCTCTAATGAGCTTCCCTGGTAGACCACACTTCACACGTGTTGTTACAGCTCATAACGGGAGGAATTAAACATGTTCTGTGTCACTCCACTGGGAGAGTGGAAGCTTGCTCCTGGTTTCCTCTGGACTTTGCCCCACGTGCCTTTCCTGTTGCTGATGTTGCTGTGTATCCTTTCATTGTAATAGATCTTAGCCATGTGTACAACTATATGCTGAGCCTAGGAGCCCTTCTAACAAATAACTGAACCTGATGTTGGTCTTGGGAACCCCGACACATAATGTCATTCACCAAGAGAGGAAGCAGACGAGCAAGAACAGGTTTTGCTGGGGCAGTGGGGATTGGAAGATAGGCATTCTGGTTTGGACGTGTTGCATTTGAGTTGCCTGTGGGATATCTGTGTTGTCTGGTACTCAGGAGCAAATTCTGGGCTGAGGGTACAGATTTGAGCATCATCAGCATTTGGCTAGCACTGATACCAAGGTAAGTAATAGATTACTAGGGGAGAGAGAGTATAAAATCTTGGAGTCATGGACATTTAAAGGTTGAGCAAAGGCGAAAGATTTCGAGAAGTTAAATGAGGATCTAGAGAGATGGAAAGACAAGAAATGGGTCCCTTTAACATTTATTGATATCTTATTCGGGCTAGTCCCTCTTCTCAATCCACAGGTGTCCCCACAGACGTTAAGGGAGGATTTTGTTTGAAGAACAAAATAGTTGACAGTATAAAAAGGCAGCATGAAGGCCAAATTAGGTAAGGACTGGTAAATTATGTTTAGTAACAGAGAGGTCGGTGGTGATCTTAGGAAAAGCAGTTTCAGCAGAATAGTTGGGACGTAAGATTCATCGCAAGGGGTGATTAAAGAATGGTTCTGCCTGTTAGGTCAAATGGTAGACAGGACCACGTTTGGTGGTGTAACTTCATAGTACAGTTTTATTTCAATTTAATAAACTAGTAAAAAGTAGGAAACGATGACTTGCTAAAGGCAAGAATTTACAGTTTAAAGAGACCATAGAGAGCATCTGGAACAACCATCTCAATTTACAGATGCAAAAACTGAGGTCCAGAAAGAAATGCCTTGACTAAAGTCTTATGGACAGGTAAGGTCAGCTGATGGTGTTCCGATCAAAAGTACAATCTTGATTTCAAGGACATTTGTCTTCCACTTCCAGTATTGAATGGTGGGATATACAGTCAAGGAGGTATTTATTCAAGATTGTAGGTGAGCAGCATTTATAATGATACCATGTTTGAGATATGTCAAATGAAATGTTATTTTCATTTTCTACTGACAGTGCCAGATTGGCCTCTCTTTTTGGACTGGATCAGACAGCTGCTGGCCATGGAAATGAATTCTTCCAGTACACAGCCCCAAAGCAGCCTAAGAAAGGCCAGGGAGCAGCAACAATAGGTAAGTTAAGAGGTGAGGATTAGCCCCTACCAAGTTAGTTGAAAGGATAAACAGCCTTCCAACAGAGGTATGCCAGGTGGTTCATCCTTGGTCAGTCTGCCTCTCTAAGTTCTGAGATACCAGTTCTAGCAGCTTGATAGTGTGTCTTTGTTGGAAACTGATGAAGAAAGGTCACAGGTAAGCTCTTCTGCCCCATGTAGACACCACTCTCAAAAACTCTGCCCAGAGCCCTCTCAGTAGGTACTGTCCATTGTTCTGGTGAGGACGAAGGGCTGCTTATTACTTTTTTTTTACCTTAATGGGTTAGATGTAGGATGACAGTGAGTTTTTCCCAACTAGGCAGTGATGCTCTGTGTTATATCCCTATACCTTTCATCGTGATGGACACAAAAGAAAATTGAGTGAACATTTTTCGAGTGGAAGGAGAGACGGGGGACTAATATTTCTAAAATGCCTGCTATGTGTCCAGTCTCAGGTGATTACATAGATTTTCTTATTTAATTCTCACAATTCTGTGATACAGGTGAGACTACCATCATTTTAGAGTCTCAGAGAGGTTTAGGGACTTGATCAGCATCATGCAGCAGTAAGTAACAGAATTGAAATTTGAATGCTGATCTGATTCACTCCAAAGGTCTTCTTCCCGCTTATACTTTGCTGTCTTTGTGTAAGAGCCTGAAGAGGAGAGAGGGACTGATAGAAACAGCTTTGAGCCACCAGCGCTGAGCAGGTGGTGAGGGACATTAAATTAAATATTTACTGAATGAAGATGAAAGTGTTGCATGCCTTTTACATGCTAGGCACATTGCCGGCACGGAGGGTGTTGTTAGGATATTTAGAGTTGAATAGTTGCAACAGTTACCATATGGCCCATGGAGTCTAAGATATTTACTCTGACCTTTTTTTAAAAAATATATATTTTTAATTTACTTTTAGAGAGGGGAAGGGAGGGAGAAAGAGAAGGAGAGAAACATCAATGTGTGGTTGTCTCCCGAGCACCCCTGACTGGGGGCCTGGCCTGCAACCCAGCCATGTGCCCTGACTGTGAATCGAACCTGTAACCCTTTGGTTCACAGGCCAGTGCTCAATCTCCTGAGCCACACTAGCCAGGGCTTTATGCAGGCCTTTTAAAGAAAATGCTTGCTGACCCCTGCTCTAAATCTTACCTGTCACTTTTGGCAGCTTTGCAGTGGATTGCTGATCCTGTTCTTTAAGCCATAACCTTACCAGATTGCTAGTAGGCTGTGCCTTTACATTTCCTCTGGCACATCTCTTCATCAGCTGTGTGCTTCTGACTCAATTCTAAGTGATTGAGTTAATGGATATACATAAAAATAAACCTAAGGCACCACCCAGGGGAGTAACTTGATCATTTTAAAATCAGGAAACAACAATTATGAGTTAATTATACTTTCAAAGAAGAATTATAGAGGCATTTGAACTTAAAAGTTACCTATACAATCTTATGTAGGCATGCACAAATAAAAAGTAAAGTAGCAATATAGGAGACCACTGTGTTCAAGAGATATTTTTATAAGAAGTCTTTGTGGGGAAGATGACTGCAGCATAGTTCTTGAGTCTCTTCAGATTTCAATATAAAAACAAAGCGACTAGATATAAAAGACAAACATAATGGATAATATTTATGACAGAATCAGTTGAAGAGGTACTCCATGAATCCCCAAATACAGTCAGGTATGGACAGACCACTAACAAGGCTTGCATGGTGTCAACATTTGTATGGGAGCAAACAGGGATGCAGTGGGAGGGTAGGATATTTGAATCTGAGAATGGGAGAACCCCACACTAGCCAAAAGGTGTTCATGGAAAGTACGATAGGCCAAGATGAAACTGGAAAGTTTGGCCCCCTCCAGTTGTGGGTAAGGACAAGGGGTTGGTGATGGGGCTAAACGAACTGCAGCACTCTTGCTCCTGTGAACTTCTGAACCTCACCCGCTATGGTGACCTCCAGGACAAGTCCCCACAATGAGAAGAACCTACTGGGAGTGGAATTAACATTGAGGAGGACAGAGATATTAGAAATGAAGGAGAGAAGAACCAGATGAGAGTAAGGATGGAAGAAGTAGAGTCAGAAAGTCGCAGGAGGAATCCATACTATTTTTGAACTTTATACAAAAAAAACAGAAGAGGGAGCTCTATGGATTTAGGAAAGCCACCTTGAACCTCCAAAGAGTTAAAAAAAGCAAATTTCAAGTAAAAATGAGCAACAGAAAAGTCTCAGAATCAAACTCCATGCAAAGTTAGTTCAAGACAAAGAGAGCAAAGAACAGAATATCTCTACAGACATTGAAAGCTCTGTTCAATATGATTGTTTCTTACTGAGCAGATCAAAACTACAACCATTTATTAACATTAAGAAAATAACATAAGACTTGAGATGAGAACATTAATGTGAATTAGAATATCTCAGAAGTAAATAACAGGACTCAGGCAAGAATTAGAGATGTAAAAATAAAATCATTTCAGTGATGATGACTAAACCAAAATAAGAGAATGAATAAACACAATAGATGGTGCCTCAAGAGAAATAGAAGGTTAGCAGGAGGAAATTTAGTTAAAAAATTTAAATGCTTATGGATTTTAGAGAGGAGGGAGGGAGAAGGAAACCAATGTGAGCAAGAAACATTTGATTGCCTCCCACGTGCACCCTGACCAGGGGTCAGACTGGAGACAGGCATGTGCCCTGACGAGGAATTGACACCCCCAGCCTGTTAGCGTACAGGATGTGCTCCAGCCAGCTGGGCCACGTTAGCCAGGGCAACAGGAAGAAATTTTTTAAAAAGATTTTATTTATTTATTTCTAGAGAGAGGGGATGGGAGAGAAACAGAGAGGGAGAGAAACAGTGTGTGGTTGCCTCTCACATGCCCCCTACTGGGGATCTGGCCTGCAACCCAGGCACATGCCCTGACTGGGAATTGAACCCATGACCTTTTGGTTCGCAGGCTGGCACTCAGTCCACTGAGCCAGTCAGGGCAGGAAATTTTTAAAAGTAAAAAAATTAAGAGAAGGTTTCAAAGAAAGTAACAAACATTGAAGATAGCAAAGAAGATCCAACATATGGGGGCCAAAAAAAGATATATATATGTATATGTATATACATACACACACACATACATATAAATGAATATATATTTATATTCATTTCCCAAAAGTAGGGGAGAGGAACAGACACTAAAAGCAAAGGAAACTTTGCTCAAAAAAGAAAAAAAAAGATTGGAAACGACATACCATTGAAAGAAAGTCCTCATGAGTTGGGAATTCAAAAATCTGTACAATGCTGAATTCCTAGAGGAAGAAAGGCGAAGCCGATGAGAAGATCCTGTGATTGTGAGCATCTGACTCACTCACCCCTCTAGCAAACCCACAGCCAACCTATCCCACAGCATTAGGTAGGGAGAGACGGAGAGACGGGTGTGCTGGGAGAAGTTAAACCAGCCTCGAGGGGGCTGCTAGGCCGGCCTCAAGGAGACGTTTTTTCGCAGTGTTTCAGACTTGTTCTGATAACCACATTCTGGCCTTAAGTTACTTTTTTCCTGTCATACACTGCGTATCAGGAGAAAAGTTTTATCATATGACAGTATTACATATAGCTGGAAAGTGCTGAATGAGTTAAAAACTAGTTGTAGGGTTTTACTAAAAAATAAGGGAAACACGAACACCAGGCTGAGAAAATAAGTGAGCAATATAAGTGGGCAATTCATCAAAACAAAGCAAATGTTCAATGTATGAGTCTATAGAAAATGTTAAAATTTCAGCTTCCCTGTAAACAATAAATGAAAATGAAAGCAACAATGAGATGACTTTCCCTTTTCCCTATTGCCTCCCTCCCAGTGGTAAAAATTTTTAAAAGGTAATTTCCTCACATTGGCAGGGACGCAAAGCTGGCAGACTCATACTGCTGGTGGGAGTGGAAAGCAGCATGGCACTTGTCAAGGGCGTTCGGGCAGGATGTGACAAAACCTTAAACTTTTTTATGCTCCTTCACCTCACAGTTCCATCTTTAGAAATTTTTTCTAAGAAAGTAATTAGAGGTACACACAAAAATGTGCATTTTAACAGTGCTTTCCATAGCATTATTTGTAATCCAGAAAAATTGGAGACAGCTCAAAGAAATATCAAACAATAGGAAATTGGATATATTTTGGTAGAGTCATAATACAATATTTCATGTAGCCACTAAAAACATTTTTAGGACTTTTGTTTTTCGTCTTTGACATTTTGAAGAATAAAAGGAAATGCCTAAGTAAGAAAAGGAGGTTGTGAAATTATTTGATTACTTTTGTTTCAAAAAGATAAAGCTACAGAGTTTATGTGTGTAGAAAAAGGAATAGGAATAAATACATTAAATTATTAATGCTATTTGGGTGGCGAGATTGCAGGTCATTTTTATTTTCTTTGTATTTCTATGTTTGCTAAGTTTCTACAATGTATATGTACTCTACAATCATAAAAAAAAAGTGTCAGTACAAAATTTAGAAAATAAAATTCAACTGGATAAAATGTAAAAGATCTTATCGGCTTTTTTCAGCACTTCCTGAGTCAGGCAGCATCCTGTCTAACTGAAAGGAGCTCCGAGGAGCTGTGCAGGAAGACTTGGGAGCAGAAGGGAGCAGGAACAAAGGAGTTACAGTAGGCGAAGGAGCCGGTTGGTTATTGCCAGATTACTTTCCCTTAGGGGATGACAGCGGGTCTGTCAGGCAAATCACCTCACTAGTGCTGATCAGGCAATTACTGATTGACTGGTTTAAGCTTCCATTTCTGGGAGGGCCAAACTGGAATTAAATCTCAGTTTGGTGATGTGGAGTTGAGCATAGTGACTTTATTTAGGGCCTGTTGGCCTTGTTTTTATCATTGCAAAATAAAAAATCAAACAAGGATGCTTTGAACATAAGTTCTTGGTTGTTATGTCTCACTACTCATGTGGTGAGTATAAATGAGTGACTTACTCTAAATACACCCTTATTTCAAAACACTGGGATGACTTATACCACTGTGAAAGGTAAGTAATGGCTGTGATCTGAATATCATACATTTTGCATTCCAGAAGTAAGAGAAGGAGAAATAATTTTATTTTCATTTATGATAGCTGTCAAAATATTGGAAGGGGAAAAACAGAGAGAACATGACCTCATTTTCTAGATGATGCCGCTTGCCCAGCCCAAACACTTGTCTGCAGGGAAGTCAGAGTCCTGGGTTGTAGTCTTAGGCTTGCTGCTGTCATTGTGTAAAGCACTTGAGTGCATAGGGCCTCGGGTTTTCTCATCCCCAGATGAGGTCATACCACTGTTTTGTGGATCAAATGACGATAACGGTCATGACAGCATTTTAACACTAACTATAAGGTGTAAAGCAGAATTTTGAAGAAGCTTTACTGGTTTAAAAAATCAGTTTCAACCAAGAAATGAATGACAACTTTGTTTCCTTCCTCATCTTCAGGAAATCAGGCGACGCTGAAAACAGCACCCACCTCAGCAGGCACTTCCACGGTATTGGTTGCAACAGCAGTCCATGCATATAGATAGTAAGTAGCTGAGGAGGAGTACTTTCTGAAGTTGAGGGGTGGGGTAAGCTCCTGTCTTCTCAGTAAGCCTCTGTTCATTGCAAAATGGCTACTCAGCCTTTCCCTAGAAAAAGTACCAACAATGCTTTGTAACTTTTGAGTTCTCCAACTTCTCATAAAAGTTTGAAGAGCCATTATCTCTTTCCCTCCCTCTCTCTTTCTCCCTCCCCCCGCCTCTCTCAAGTGCTTGTACCATGAACAGCTGCCTTTCCAAGTGCTCAAAGAGAGCTACTCCACTGAGATATGAATAGTAGATATTTAAAGAGTAAAGAAGTTGTTTAAGAGCTTTAAGTTCTAAACTGCTCATCTCCATTCCTTTCTAGAGGCTGAATGACTAGATTTCCCACTTTTATATTGCAGAAAATAAAGCTGGTTCTTCTTGGTTTAAAGAAGTACTAATACCTATTATTTTTCTCCTTCTATAGCACAAATGGTCAATATGTAAAGCAGGGCAAATTTGGTGCCGCCGTCCTGGGAAATCACGCAGCCAGAGAGGTAAGATTTCCCCACATCTCATGTTCATTCAGGTGTCCCAGGTCATACTGATGAGCGCTTTCCCTCTGGGCTTGCCCAGTGCCTCATGTTTCAGAGGATTAGAATGATTGTCCTGAGTGTGAATTTTTAATATTAGGTACATTTATAGTCTTTCCTTACTACTGTGCATTAAAACAAGTGTGATATGGACCTAGCTTAAGAATTTGGAGTTTCAGAGTAAACCATTCACCAAGGACACCTCTTTGTAAGGTAATGAACAACACTTAGTATACTGCTTAGAGCAGTATGTCTTTGTACCTGCCTTAGTGACCAGTGTTTATCCTTTGGAAATTTGATAATGAGATGGACAATACAGTATAATACTGGTTTGGGTCAAAAAGAAGATGTGGCTAGAAGCCCTGAGACTGATTTACTTGTGTGGGTTGTATCTAGCTTCAAATTCTGCTCCAGAAGGTTTTGAACCTTGTTGAAATGAGCATAAGAAATTATAGAATTTCAGAGGTCCAGAGAACATGGCTTCCATACTCCTCAGAGACTCTGAGACACAGAGACAGAAAATTACCTGTTCAGGGTAGCTAATAAACACTCATTTGTATTAAAAAACAAACAAAAAGCTTAATTATGGAAATTTAGAAGCATAAAAAGAGTGAGACTAGGATAATGTACCCCAGATACCCATTACTAGTCTCTAATAGTTATTAACCCTGTCTCCCCTTAAACCAAGCCAGTCTTCTTTCCCCACTCAGATTATTTTGAATAAATCTCCAGCATACAATTTTAGCTATAAATATTTTAGTATATATGTCTTAAAGAAAACAATTTTTTAAAAAGATTTTATTTATTTAATTTTAGAGACGGGGGGAGAGAGAGAAACATCAGCGTGTGAGAGATATATTAATCACTTGCGTCTTGTACGCCCCCTAACTGCTTGTGCCCGGGCTGGGAATCAAACTGACGACCTTTGGGTTCACAGGCCCACACTCAATTCACTGAGCCATACCAGCCAGGGCTGAAAGAAAAGAATTTTTAAAAATACAACCATTATTCCATTATTGTACCTAAAAAAATCATGCACAATAATTTTTTTAGGTCATTCACTACCAGCTAGGATTCAGATTTCCCTGATTTTTTCTGAAGTTTGTTTTAAACAGGATCTCATAAGGTCCATATATTGCATTGGTTACTCTGTCCCTTAAGTCTGTTTCATTTTCCCATCTGGAGGTAAATAAAGTTTGGTGGTTTCTCATGTTAGCAGCCTTCGATGATGATGATTTAGATCTGGTCATTAGGGGTTGTCATTTGGATCATAAAAATCTGATACTGAGACTTTCCCACCTGTCCTACCAAATAGGGTGTAGTAGGTTGTGGTAGAAAACATTTCTGCTGTAACAATTATTGAAAAGGGGATAAATTGCAAAAATTACACTTTAAAATTCACTGTTGAGCTGTGGAAATGGTGAGGACTAGATGAGCTAAAATTTCAGAGAGGAAAGAGCCAATGAGCTGAGTGTGTCCTTTCCTTGGGACTTCTGCTGATACTTAATGTAGAGTATACATCAGGTGTGGTCCAAGCACTGAGACAGCTGGGCGCAAGAGGCATTGACAGAAACTGGACTTGTTCCAAAAGCAAAATTGGGTTTTTCCCGCTAGGGCATGTTGAGTTCTGGGATGGAGTGGAAGTCCAGGGGCTGTGCCAGAAAGGCAGAGGGAAACTTCAGCAATCTTGTGGTACATAGGACATAAAGTCCTAGGGTAAGATGAGAACCTGTACGAGCATCAAATGATCTTCCTCTCAATATATTTGCTAGATTTTGAACTTCTTAGGCAGGAGGCTAAAGAACTCATTTCAGAATCTCTGATGGGCAAATGCCAGGACTGAGAAGTCAGAGAGATTCCAGGCTCCCAATCAAAAGCCTAGGAAGATAATGCTTGAGAATAGGGACAGCCCAGAAGTGGAGTGACTTAATAAATCTATGATCCTTCCCTGACCAGTTCAATATGTGATTGGATTGCATTGAGGTGATCAGCTCCTCACTCTACCTGCCTAACACAGGGTAAGGAGAGATCTTTCTGGTGCAAGATTGTATGTATATGAGCCCTTATAGTGTCATCCTCCCCTCTGGGGTTGAATTTTAATCATTTGTGTAACTGGTTTGTATGTGTGCATATAGTAAATGAAACATAAAATTTGCCATTTTAACCATATTTTGGTGTATAATTCAGTGGCATTAATTACATTCACAGTATTGAGCAACCATCACCGCTGTCCATTTCCACTTCTTCATCATCCCAAACAGAAAATCTATCATTGTGAATCAGTAACTCCCCAACTCCCCTTCCCTTATCCCCGGGGAACCTTAATTTACAGCCTGGGTCTATTCTAGATATTTCACATAAGTGCAATCATAAAATATTTGTCCTTTTATGACTGGCTTATTACACTTAGCATAATGTTTTCAAGATTCATATATGTTGTAGTATGTATCAGAACTTTATTCTTTTTTATGGCTAAATAATATTCCACTGTATGTGTATAACACATTTTGTCCATTCATCAGTTGACAGGCATTCGGTGTTTCCACCTATTGGCAATCATAAATAACGGTGCAGTGAACATTGGTATACAAGTATATGTTTGAGTCCCTGTTTTCTTTTTCTTTTTTGGGGGTATATACTAGGAGTGAAATTGCTGTCATAAGGTAATTCTATACTTAGCTTTTTGAGGAACTGCCAGACTGTTTCCACAGCAGCTCTACCATTTTACATTTTTATAAGCAATATATGGGTTCCAACACTTCATTATTTTTCAGTTATTTTTTAATAGCCATTTTAGTTGATGTGAAGTGGTACTTTATTGTGGTTTTAATTTGTATTTCCCCAATGACTGATGATGTTGAGCATCTTTTCATGTCCCTGTTAGCCATTTGTTTATCTCTTAGTCACCCCTCGTACAAATGAAAACACCAACAAAATAAGGACATTGCAAATTACGGTTAAAGAGTAAAGCGAAAATGAAAAGAAATTAAAATGGATTGTGAGAAGATATAATTTAAAGTCCAAACTGTAAGGGATTAACTGAGTTTTGAATTTTGTGCATGTAGGAAACACAACCCCTGACTTTTGTATTGTCTTTTAACTTCTCTTTTTTTTCTGCCCATCTCTGCTTGAGTACAGTATAGAATTCTTCTTTATATCAGTCAACAACAGCCAGTTACTGTTGCCAGGATTCATTTGAACTTTGAACTAATGGTAAGATTTCCCATATTATAATCATTAACTCCCGTGGGATACAGTTGTAGGGGAGATTGGTCTGTGCATACCTGGTGGGCATTAGATCAGTTTTTCAGCCCTGGATGTCAGACTGCATATCTTAACAGAGCCTCTTGGAAAGGTCTCTTGGCTGCCTTCTGGGAGTGTGGACTGAGGGATGATTGACGGAAGGTGGGCGGGGAGAAGAGAGCTCCCTGATATCTTTCTTTGGGTCCACCTTGGTCACGGCCCTTCTATCTCAGTTTAGGCAGTCAGATTTATCTGTTCTGCTGCCCATAGTTAAGTTACGCCAACGTTTTTCCTTTCCCTAGGTTCGGCCCAGTAACTATAGCACCTTTTATGATGACCAGAGACAAAACTGGTCCATCATGTTTGAGTCAGAAAAGGCAGCTGTGGAGTTCAATAAACAGGTAAGACCCTGCTGTCCTTCCTGTGAAAAACCAAACACTAGTCTGAGTTTCTTTGCTTTGAGGAAAGCATGTGGAACACCCTAACCTGCTGTACTTTGTTAGTGGCCAAGCATAAAAACCCACTAAATTTGTCACTCAAGCTTACTGTATTTCAGGGAAATAATAGGAATACTTAATTCAAATTGCTTGAAAATGAGACTTTAAGAGAAAAAAGGCTAAATGTGAACTTGTTCTTTAAAACATTTCCACTTCATAAATTATCTTAAGGAATGGGTATAACTATTTTTAAAAAAGTATTTTAAAGGAATTGTTTAAGGGTTACTACATGATCATTGTAAAAAGTTTGGGAAAACATTTTTAAAAATCATTCATGATCCTATACCCTAAATAACCACTACTAACATGTTATTTTTTTGACCCA